>CATIWR010586486.1:0-20225 GCA_949677035.1 Omphalea diandra
CAAGCCCAGTTGCTGGCTTGAAAACATCCATAATACCCGATAATGATGATTCATCAAGAGATTTATAATTCTCAAATACTAGAGCAAGGATCTGTTCAATCTGATCCTTCATTTCCCCCAAGAGTCGGTTCTAGTAAAATGGCCAATAAATATGCATAATGAATCAAAAGAGTAATAAGCAGCAAGCAGGGAACTATCAGGTAAATTAAGTGAAAATGACCCAAAATAAAAAAGCTAAAAAGACAAAGAAAGAGAAGTCTAATAAATCATTAACCACCAAAAGAGAAATATTTAAGTGATGAAGATCGACAAAGAAATTGTTGATTATGACACTTAAATGTGAAAGTTCTAAATTTACCTCTTGATGACTCAACATGCTCTTGCTATGGCCCTTCATAATCACAGGCATTAACAAATCATAAACCAAGGTCAGACAATCAGCTGTAGGTGTGGCTACATCCATTATATAGGAAAGATACCTGTTAACATCACACATAAGAAACCTACACTCAACTAAAGAATGACCAAAGAACAGTAATCAGCGGCAATAGCATATGTGCCTTCTTATTGTAATCTTTTTGTCTCTCCTTCCATTTTTTTAATCTTTGAAAGTTTTTCTGGGAGAAACATTTGATGGGCATTAATGACTTGGAAAGTGCACAATGAAAAGAAGCTAAACCCACATAGATCTGAATTGAGCTGAATTAAATTAAACAAGAACGGTCTGACCTTAATAAGTCCATTACCTCAGCTTGGTATAGACATCAGATACCCCATAGTATGAGGCAAACTCGGTAAGGAGCCATTTCCATGAACCATAGAGCAATAAATTCCTTTGCTGAAAATGTTGCACTTTCATAGCAACTTCTAGAACAAGGTCATATGTGACTGTTTCAGCCACGGATCCACACTAGGAAGAAAAAAAAAATCAATATCATACAATACTTTCATAAGGTTTGCAAATCTAGGATATGATGCCTGAATTGGGTTTCCGTACATAAACACTAGCCAATTGCATATGATGATACTGAAGGCAAAATGGCTTGTAACTTTACATGTGGAGTCAGGAAGGGCTCTAGTTTCTAAAACACCTAAACTTTTAAACCATGATCAATTAGTTGTTTCACCCTCAAAGTCTAAGAGATGGCCGCTGAAAGTCTAAACCAGATAGTCTGTTCCATAATTGGAATTCAAAAATACAGTTCAAATTTGATTGATGGTTAATACAGCTAACAGTGTCTTGAAATTTAGTTTGCTTTTATAACCAATTGTTTCAAAACCAAATCTAAAGCCCTTTACAGGCTACATTCCCAACCAAATTCAAATCAGCCAGTTTGCTTTTATAACCAATAGTTGCGAAAGCAAACCTATAGCCCTTGATAGGCCACATCCCCAACCAAATTCAAATTAGCTAGTTTGCTTTTATAACCAGTAGTTGAAAAAACAAATTTATAGCTCTTTACAGGCCACATCCCCAACCATCCAATCACGTAAGTTAGAAACATCTTGTTTTATGATGGATTGAAAACTCAGTTTTTCCAGTATATAGTATCACAAAAATAGAATTCTGGTTCAATCATGACACTAGTTTTAAAAGAAGTTCTAGATAGAGATGTGACTTGTAGAAGGCACCTTGATATTACTATTGTCTGAACTTGTAGAATAATTAATATAGAGTTGTAGTTTGCCCACAAGCTCATGTTCTGGCTCTCGATATATAGACCACCAACGCAGCTTATCAACCTGCATCAACTTTGAGATAAGTAAAAGCCTAAGCCAACTGATTTTATCTGGGCTTTAGAAAAATTACAGGATCTTCAGCGATAGTTGCAACTTGAGCAAGGACACGGCCATAATATTTTCCCTTGGAATCTTGGACTTCAACAATTAGATCATCCCCTAAGCTATCTGGAAAGCTGCAGAGGCATCAATATCTTTCTCAAGCAAATTTCGTGAAATAAATAAATAAAACTGAGAGCATTGGACAATGGTGCATACAACACATGAGTTTCACCAGATCCTGGCTGCATCTGGATTGTATCATCTTCTGCTGAACTTTTCAATCTCAGCAAACAAGAAAATGTTTCTGATGACATTTGGGACAAAAAAGGAGGTTAAAGAGGATGCTATACACAATATCTGTTGGTGATAAGATAACAAGTTCATAAGTTTAAGCCAACAAAGCAATGGAACTACCTAAAATTCACCTGTCGATGCCTAAGCAAGCAAAGGTGAAGGTTATTATAGTCTTGGAGTTTATTTAGATGATCACTGATGAAATCAGGAAGTACTGAAAATAACAAGTGCGAGCCAATCACTTTACCTTTAAATGTATTCTTGACAGGATGACTAATCTGGTAAGGGACAGCCAGCCGAAGTTATGTACTAATAAACTTTTCTTTGTTTAAGGCAAACAGCAATCTTGTTTAAGTTAATTAAATTCAATTGGATGACTTAGTTGCAACAAGTGACATGTGAAATTTCCATTGTAAAGCATGGACTTGCAACTTTACATACCTTGCACCACTTCGTATGATGATGAACTGTTACGTAGACTTGTTACACCAATCTTCAGAAGTCCAGACACTTGTTTTATATACTGAGTGCTGGCATGCACATAGGCCAAGCTTTGACGGGAAAAAGAACCTTTTGCAGGTATACGAGGTGCAACACCGATTTTTCGAACAGCTCGTCTAGCAGCGACAAGTGTTGATTGCAACTTGGAGAAGCGATACCGGACTGATTTGAAATTTAGCTTTGGTGCGCTCAGAGTCAATGATGACATCCCACAGCCAGTAGGAGGGTCAAGAACCGTTTTAACTTTACGCACTGCACAATGAGTGAGATATTAGGAATTTTATGATGATTCAATTACAAGTGCTTGAATAGTACGTGTCAAAGCTGAGAAAAACATCACCTTGCACCTTCATCTTCCCAATGATTTTCTTTGGTTTTGAAGCAGCTCCTTCACTAACAAGCTCAGAAGTGCGCTTTGCCATTAGTTCCTCCTCTGATTGCAATAGAACATTCTGCACACTGTAGTTGAAAAATGGAAATTGTAATTAGCGAAAATTTGTTAGTCTGAACAATTGAATATTGTTATCAATTCAAGAAAAGAAAATCTCACCCAAATGCCTCCCGTAGTAAAGCACATTCATTTTCCAAGAACATAGGAGCTTCCATGGATCCCCTTGCCCAAGCATGAAGACAAAGCCGCACACATCCATCATATGCAATAACAGCTTGCCACGGCCCCAGTGCACTGGTTTTATTTAATTTTTAATAACATCAGCACTTTGATGAACATAATAAATGGCAAGAACGAGGTTCTTGGCTTTAACTCCATCTGGTGTGGGACACACATACCTGGCATGAAAGGTTGGAAGCCGAACTGGGTTTGAACCAGAAGGCACAGCAGCTTCTCCACCACCAGTTGTTCTGTGAAGAAAGAAAAAAGAAAAAAAAGGGCATTAGTTCCAGAATTCGAATGTTTTAACAACACTTAAATATCCACTTCTGTGAAATGTCAATAACATGTCTTGTGCCAAAAAGAGTCACAAGAAAAGTTTTGCAAACCTTACAAACAGATCAGGATTCTTGCTTTCAGAATCATCTTTTATTTCGACTCCAGATGTAGGTTTGCTTTTATTTGGGTCATTGGAGAACCCATATGAATCTGTAATGCCCTCGATTTCTTGCATTCCAGATGCTAGTTCAGTACTTTCTTTAATCTCCTGAGCAGAACCACAAAACGGAGGTGCACTTGGAACCTCATTGTCATGAGAAAATTTCCCACTCTGTAGGTTTCTAGAATGCAAGTCCTGCAAAACAACCAAAGTCGGTGAGAAAATTTTGCAAACTCAAAGATAACAAAACCTAAACAAGCAAAATGCGACACAAGGCAGATAGTTCTTATTGTCCCCTCAATCATTAGATCATGTTACATTACGAAGCAATTACTCTTCACTGCTGATTTCTACCATAATTGTGATTATAATTACTTTTCTATGCTTGACCAAATTACAGATAGCATATTTGCAGAGTATTTAACCCTCAAAAGATAAAATCAGTAAAAGTTTTAGTGAAGCAAGCACCAAGCAGATTTATAAATTTATTCACAACATCAACATGATTGAAGCAACAAAATATCAGCGTCACAATCACAATCAGAAAACTCAGCATTCCAAATTAAACTAAAACAAACCTTTCGATTTTGATCAATGGCTTCCACATTGGCCTGATAGGGCACACTAGAAGCGTACTCCTCACAAACACGCAGCCTAGTCCTAGGCAAAGCAGCACTACTAATACTCCCTCCTTGCGTGGTCGAAAACTCAGAGCTACCAGCCGAGTCCGTCTCCTCTTCTTCCTCCTCATCCTCAGCATAAACATTTCCCCTTCCAACGGCATATCTCCCTACATTCCCTCTCCCAAACCTCCCGGACACCATCTCCATTGACGAACTAACATCAGAGTAAACATACTCACTACTAACATACCGCGCGCCTCTCACGGCAGCAGCCCTCGAATTAGGGATTCCATTTCTATCATCCTGAGGAGAGGAATCCAGAGAATACCGTCCGCCGTACACATCTTCTTCCCCGTCCGACTCAGTAGTCACATCGTCAGAAACTGACCGGCTATCCTCGGCGCCGGAAGTTATGGTTCGGGACACCGAGATTGCAGTGGACGGCGGCAGGTGTCCGCTCCTGAATACGGAAGGTGGAGGCAAGCCGAAACCGCGGCTGTTCCTCATGTTATTTACGGGATCGATTCGAGGCAGTAAGGTGGAATGCGAGAGGGGAGGAGCAGCAGATTCCTTCCGGTTCTGGAAATAGAAATATAAAAAGAGAGAAATTGTTTTCAAAATAAAATTAGAAACAGGAAATAGTGAATGATTAGTTGGTAGATATTAGGTTACCTCTCGAACCCAGCGTAAGGCATTGGAGTCCAGTCCTTCAGTGAACATTCTGTCATTAACGGCTACTTACTACGTACTACAGAAGAGAAGAGGAGACGAGATCAACTTGCTAGATAAGTTTGGAAGTGTTGAGTGGTTCAAGATTTGAGAAAGGGGTAAAAAGGTCTGGTGTCTGGTGGCAGTGGCTTGCTTCATTCGAAAGCCTTTTTGTTGGTTTCAGCTCAGTTCTGGCGACACTGCAAGAGAGGAGACTTTTTTTCTCTTTGCAAATATGAAGTTTCTTTTTTTTTTAAAAAAAATCTGAATTAAAATTAAAGGATAACGACACCGTTTTGAAATTGTAAGGCGATAATAAAGCAGCACGTACGAGTGGTGGGGTCGTAAAGAGGTAAAGAGTGGGTGACGTGGCAGAGAACTGCGTTTTTTATGTTCTTTTTGAAACATTAAGTTGTCGAACGTTGTAAACAAATGGGGATACTTTGGCTCAAATTTCCTATCCCAACAAGGAATCCTCCTCAGTCACATGGTATGGTGGGTCCCGATGGACCCAGACCTTTCTCTACCCTTTCATCCAGACTACGAGCACGTGGGTGCTAGATCCGCAATCGTAATATATAGACCGCACGAAAATTTTAGCGGGCGGATGTTTCAATATTTCCAAAATATTTCTTTTTTGAAACTTTACATAAATTTTTAAAAAATATTTTAAAAACCTTTTTATAATATAATAAAAATAAAAATTTATTTTTAAATTAAAAATCTTTTTTAAATAAAAAATATATCTATAATTAATTAAAAATTAAAATATTTAATAAATTTTTAAATATAAATATAATTTATTAAATTTCTAAATAAAAAATAATATCAAAATAAATATTTAAAAATTATCAAATTTTTAAACTATTTAGGATTAATTATTATTAAGAAATTGTAGGTATTTATTTTTCTTTATTTTATAAAATTAATTTATTATTTTTCTTAATTTTTTATTTTTAATATTTATTGATAATAAATTATGTTTAAAATAAATAATATTATTAAATATTTATATATAATATTAATATTTATAATTTTTTTTATATTTTTAATATACATATATATATTTCTCTTTATATTTTTAATATTTTTACTTTTTTTTATATTTTTATTTTTTATATTTTAATAAATATTGTTTCTATTTTCACATTTTGCTATTTTTCGCTTCCATTTTTGTGCAACAGAGCTCTCTAACTAATTTTGAGAGCAAAAATTTTAAATTCATTTTTAGTTACCTTATTTATTCGGTACATTTGTGCAATCTGCACCTAATTTTTCCAATTGCGAGATGCGAACACAGTCACATGGCATAGAACGACATTGGACATCAGCCTAATTTTATTGACGTCGGGGATGGAGATTAGAGAAATTAAGATTTGGGATAAATTTAAAAATGCATCGACTAGAAGAACTTGGTCAATGATTGACACATGTCAACATATATATTTTCTTTTTTTAAAAAAAAAACAAATTATATGGCGGAGACCCCGGCTGTGGTTGAGCCCATGATTCTCACGGTTGAGTGTGGACGTCATAAGAGAATATGACCTTTAATTTGAATTTTTCGAACATGTCACCCATGGAACAGGCATTTTTCAAATTTATAATCTTGTTATTATCATTTGGATACTTCTGCCTGTAGCTGGGGCCACCGTAGCTTCACAAGACAACAAATGACAGAATTTATGTAAAAATGAGCAACCCTAGCCAGCCAAATTCCTTTTTCCCAATCAAGAAGACTAACCAAGCTTGTTAAAAAATGAGAATGATGTCCTGCAAGAAAAGAGAAAGAAGCGAGTGAGGGATGGAATTCAGCCTTTCTTACCTCTCTAACGACTTCTCTTACCTACCAACCGTTTGGGAAATGTAGATCCAAACAAACGTGATGAGAGCCAAAAATGAATAAGCCTTCCTTGATAAGGTTAATTTGCCATATCTAGAATTTTGCTCCAACCATTCAAACTCACAAATAGGGAATTTCTACACGGCAAAGATCGATTGTGCCTTGAGAATCTACACCGTCCATACAAGTAAATTGGTATACAAAGTATTCTTAAAAAAAAAAAAATTTAAGAAGGCATACAAAGAGCATCATTGTTTGACAGGTTGCTAATGGGCTATGCATGGAGTATAAATGAATCCGAAAATACCTTGCAAACTACTTGATATCAACTTAAAAACGCTTAGCTTAAAATTAATTAAATGAAGTTCAAACTCAAGCTACTTAAGTGATTAAACGAGCCGAATTTGAATATTAAAATACTTTATTTGAAAGACTAATAAGTCTAATTAAGTTTAGGCAACATTAAATAATTTTATTAATTTTTCATTTAAATATTATATTTACAATATTACCAAATAGTATACAATCAAAGTTGTTCGATCTAATACTTCAGAATTTCAAAAAATTATATAAATAACTGATTCTAATTAAGTTGATCTCAAGCATTTAGATATTTAATTGAGTCAAGTTTGAGCTTAAAAGTTGACACTTGATTAAACTCGAGCTCAAGTTCGAACTTTAAATTTTAAAGTCGAGCTCTAGTTCAAATCTAACAAAATTTGACTTGATTCAATTTTATTTTATTTACACATAGAGGTACAACACTAATATTAATATGACACATTCACAATTGTTAGCAATGTATTCAAGGAGTGAACTAATTCTGTAACTATGATAAGTTAGGACTGCAGTAATATTGATATATTTAATCTTGTATAGTTAACTTTCTGTTATATATATATATATATATATATATAGAGCATTTTCAATTTTTCTTATTTAAGTCTTTCTAAATTTTTTAATTATTTATGGATAATAAAACTTGTCAAACATATCAAAATATAATTATTATAATAAGAATTATTGAAAAATCCATTATTTTATGTGTGTGTGTGTGTGTGTATATATATATATATATATATATATATATATATATAATTTTTATCATATACATTGCACGATTTTTCTTTTTGTCTTTTTAAATTTTTTAATTATTTATAGAAAATAAAACTTGTCAAATATATCAAAATATAATTATTATAATAAGAATTATTTAAATTCCATTTTTATAAAATCTATATTATAATAGGACTTCATGCAATAAGTAAACTCTCACATTTGATATTATTTGATGTTGTGCTTTATTGATTGTTATTGCAAAACCAAACTCAAATTATACATTAATAATAATAATAATAATAATAATCGCACATATTCAAATTTTAACAACAACAACAATAATAATTGCATTAATGTATTGTTTTCAAATTTCTATGAGAAACTAAATTTGCTACTAGTTCGTCCATCTAATTTAATATAAGTAGGATTCAAACTTCTATTAGAAACCAAAAGCAAATTATACATTAATAATAATAATAATAATAATAATAATTACAAGCATAATCTTTGAATCAATGGTATTTCAATTTATTCAAAAGTTTTATCCTCATGCTTTTATATATAATGTAGATATGTCGCACACACAGATATGTGTAAATATATATATAGGTGTGTGTATATCTATTAATATTATTTTTTTATTATAATATACTTAACATTATTTGTTTTATTAATCATCAAAAATTATTTTATTCAAATTTAATAAATTTCTTCTTAAAATTATGTTATATAAAATTAAAAATATAAATTAATAAATAATTTTTTATTACAATTAATTTTATACATAATTATAAATTTTAAAAAAATTATTTTATTTTTATTATTATTTTTTAATTAATATAACGCAAATACACAGATTAAAAACAAACATACTATTTCATAAAATCATAATAATTTTATAATAAATTTATTTTATTATTTTTTCACTTGATAATAAATTTTAATGAAATAATAATTAACCATTCAATTAATTAATTATTTAATAAAAAAATTAAATTTATTTAAATTTTATTATTATAATCATCCCACATATCATTCTGGTTTACAACTAGTGTTTAAAATACATTCGGCTGTCACTTTCATTTGTAACAAATTACATCATTCTTGATGTACATGAAGTTAGTTGAAAAAGCTAAAGACGGGACTTATTTCCAATGTGTATCAACGGGGAAAAAGTGAAAATCCAAATCCATGTAATACAACATCAAATCAACTTATTGAACCTTGTTTTGCAGAACAAAAATACACGCATCATGATCGTTTTCATTTGTGTGAATTCAAGCATAAAACTCATCCACGTTACACTCTCCAAGGAAAACTTTGATGCTACGAGGAGAACCACAATTACCTTCAGCTATAATCGCTCTGTCATTGGCAGCCATGTGTGCAATAATTTTGTGTATCATTTCAATCTGAAACAACAAGCAATATAAGGTTAGCATCTCATCCATCAAATAATCTCAACGTTCGAGGATACTCTACATACATCTTCTTCTGCATGGCAACGCTCAGCTACTTCATCAAGTGTCAATGGTTCAACAGGTTCCTTGCAACTGAAAAAAGAGAGGTACATCATCATTACCAGCAAAATTGCCTTCTTGAAATGAAGGATAAGGGAAGAACAAAAAGTAAATACAGAGTTAATTACTATAAACCCCTTCAATTTTGCCCTAATACACTAACTTGTCCTTCATTTTTTTCATTGTACTAACTCATCCCTAGGTTTTATATTATAATTATATTAATAATTAAATATATTATATTATATTACTATATCTTTTACTCCACGTTACATTACTTGATCCTCCTGTTGAATTTTACTACTTCTTATGGTCAGTCAAACAGATAAAAGTCAACAAATACAATTTAAAATATATAAAATTCCAAAGCTACCTTTCTCTCATTATGCAACTCTACTCCACCAGCCACTATTTCTCTTTGAATAAGTCAAACATTAATGCACTCAACACCAGCCTCTCTTCTCCTGCACAACCAGACCCCACACAGAGCCAACAGTACCATCCCTTGCCGCCGCTGCCAAACAGACCCACTATACTTTCCCTAACAAGGACACATGCAGCAGATTGCAGAGCCAGCAACCGAGGGAGGAAAAAAAAAAGCAGAGGTGACTGAAAATAAGGGAAAACGTGGACTGACACTGAAGAGCTGAGCCTCTGAGAGTAAATTGTAGCAAAAGGAAGAAAGAAAGGGGTGATAGAAGAAAGAAGGGTCTGAACTGAAACAGGCTGAATCCCGTCCAAAAAGCCGGCAAGTGGGAAGTCAGAGGGCACCATCATGCTCATTGGAAGGGATGGCAGCAGCCATCATGATCAGAGACAAGAGAAGGGAATAGCAAAGCAAATTAAAAAAATAATAATAATAACAACAGAAATGGATGGCAGTGGCTAATAAAGGTAGAGGGACCAACAGGGGGAAAAAAAAAAAAAAAAAAAAGAAGCTGATGGTGGTGATAAGAGATGGAGTGGCAGCAGATTGTGCATCATGAGAAAACAAAAAGGAGATGAGAAAGGAGGAAGGGGAGGCAGCAGAAAGGAGAGGAGAGGGTTTCTACGTTTAGGATAAGCAAATACCTTTTATATGATCATTTCAAGGGCTAGGATTTTCTATCCAATGGCTCCCATTAATGGTTCCCTTCAATTTTTCTTTTGTGTAAATCTAATGGAAAATGTAATAGAAGGATGTTCCAGTTAACATAATCAAAATCTAGGGATGAGTTAGTATAATGAGTAAAAATGAAGGAATTGTATACCCTATTTGGAGTTACATATGTATTGGATTTAAGTGTTTGACACCTTGAAACATCAAATTTTAAGTCCCAAGGAAAACAGGTCAATTTTTAAAGGACATTTGTTTTCTAATCCTAGGAGTCAGGTTCTAGATATACTCCATCTTCATAAACTCATCTGAATTGTTAACATTTTAAGCAGATTATATGAGTGCATTATTTTTGGGGGGCTGGCATGACAGTGAGTCAGGCAACATTTTCTCTGAAGCATGCATAGATTTAAAAAATCTGTGCCATATAAAACAAAGTGCATGAGGAAGTAGAGGGCATATTGTAAAACATGAGGCATTTTACCTAGCCTCATTCAGTACTGCCAAAACCCTCTTCTGAAGAGCTAATACTTCTCCTGCTGCCTTTTTCCCAGCTTCCACCCCTGAGATAATATTAAGTGCCATAAAAGCAAATTAAGCTTCGAAAGCTTAGATTTCTTATTAAATATCCATGAATATGCGACGAGTACATGGTGTAGCGTACACAACCATATAGCAGCACAATAAGAGACCTTGGTTTCTCAATTCCACACCTAAATGTCACCTAGAGAGAAGGTATTTACCAGGTTGATGGTAAGCATTGATGTTGACAAGTGAGGCATATATCCCAACTGCCCGCTCATAAAGTGCAACAAGAGCCCCCACAGATCTAGGTGTCACTTCTTGAACTGTAACTGTAATGGACTCCCTGTCATTAGCATACAGCGCTGACCTGGTTCCCTGCAAAACAAATTAGTTTTGGCAAACAAGAGCATTTATTAGTAATATCTCAATAACATCAAAAGTTAATCTCTAGATTGAAAGTCACTGAGTATTGTTTACAAAATGGTGCAAATAATATATTTAACCTGTAGCATTCCAAATAGGTAGTCACCACATGTGACACCTGGTTCAAGCTCCCAATCATGACCAGGAGGTCTATCACGTAGCACTTCAATGAAAGTCACAAAGAAATTGTGCACACCCTCTCTCAATTGTTGAATGTAGCTGGAGAATGAATACATTGGCGCATCAAGCCTCAATATATCTGGCTTCCATATAATTATCATATGGACTAATAGACAATATATAAAACTTACGCATGTTGATCCGTGCTCCCTTTGTTTCCATAGACCGTAAGTCCTTGATTCACCTGGGAAATAACTGAAGGTTCAGTTACCAACAGAAAGACCCAACTAAGCCTGAAACCTTTAACTGACAAGAAAAGTTTCTTTTGAACTTCAGAAAACAAATGAATAGCGTAGAGAAGCCTGTACTTAAATTGCAAATTCACAATTATATGAGTAATAATTTTATTCAAGTTGACCAATTAAATCAGACTTGCTAGGAAAAAGATGAAGAAATATACATTTCAGAATTTTACATAAATAAAATAAATTATATTCCATACTAATATATCCACTCGTACAGACCCGATAAAAGGTTCTCTTAATCACTTCACATATAGATGAAGTAGTATAAATACATTACAACCAGAAGGCTATGCCAACTAACAAGATACAAAATACAAAAAAAAAAAAAAACTTTATTTTAGACCTAAGATTTTTCTAGGGATATAAGAAAAGGCGTATAAGGATATCCCTGTTCACTGATGGTATGCCATTATTATTTCCGACTAAGCAGATAACAACTGTAGGAGTGATAAATATATATAAGATCTTAAAATTAATAGTGGAAATTTATCAAAATAAAAAATAAAATAAAATTATCTCTAGAGGAAAAGGAAAGAAAAGGGGGGGGATGCCAAGAATGAGAGCAGTAGCAGTGGGATGAAGAAGATAGTTCTAATCAATTGCACATACCCGATTACCATCCAGGTCAAACTCCTTCCCGAGTGATTCCATGACAAGCTGCTGCAAATACCTACTAAAGAGTAAGAGGCTGTCCTTGTATGGAAGGACGACCATGTCCTGCATAAAGTTAAAAATATACATAATCAGAGAACAAAATTGATCAGTTTGACTTTTAAGTAATAGTCAATTCCGTGAGGATACTAATTTTGAGAATGCAAAGTAACAAGTACCTTGGATCCTATCCCATCAGATGCCCAATACCAGCATAAAGCTAGCAAAGCAGCAGGGTTATCCCTAACCTGGATGAGAAGAAATGTATCAGAGGGGGAATCCTAATACAAACTATAATTGAGTAAAAAAGTAATTTAAACCAAATGAGTAGGTACTAATTCACAGTTAATTATGCAACTGCTTTCATGCTAAGCAGCAGTTAACTTGCAAAGTGGATTAGTATTGATCTATAAATATGTTTCATGTACTCTAGAAAGAAGAACTCAAAACAAGTTGTGTCCCATGGAACTAACAGAATATGTACATGTTCCACAACGGACAATGAGATCAAATTGGCTGAATTTTCACTCCATCCATGATCAGTCCTTTTCAGAAGTTAAATTGATCACAAAGGAACTTGCTGGCTAACGAGAATAGATAATTGTAACTCCAATCTTTTACTGAAAAAAGACAATTTATTGTTTCAAAATTACAATATGCACAACACAGCCAACAACACTAACAAAGCCCACGTGTTTGTCTTTAAATACTAACAGTCTTTGTTGTCGAAGAGCCACAAAGCTCTGTTTTGACATCTACACTCCTTAGTATAGGCCTTGCACAACAATTTTCTGAACAAACACAGACTGCCATGTTTATTTCGTCACATGCACTCGTAGCTGAGTTACTCCTATACATATAGCTCACAATACAAATCCTAACCCGAGTAAGAAAACCAAATTCTAGGTGACAAGACAACCTAAAATATAAATCTTCATCCTAATCCTAATCTTTTATCTATATATCCAACAATCTTGGACCAACCTAAGTGCATTCATAGAGAAAGCTGCTCAATTATGATAATTATATTCGATTAGCCCCGAGAGTGCAAGAACTAACTTCGACAGCAGTAAACTAAAAGAAAGATGAATCCTGAAAAACATGGATTGGTTCTATTAGTGATAATTCAAGCTTACAATATTAACTTTCACAAATAGATCAAAATCAACACTTACCACTGTGGTCCTATTTGCGTCATCCATCAATGCGGCGCCAGCAAGCATCTCTCTAATGTCAATCCCCTGAAGTAAAGATACCTCAAAAAACTACATTCTTATATAGAGATCAACAAACATATAATATTTTGCATTCAACGGTCATTTACCTGAAGTGCTGCCGGAAGTAGGCCAACTGCAGACATTTCAGATGTCCTACCACCCACCCAGTCAAACATAGGGAATCTAGCTATCCAACCCTCAATTCTTGCGGTGTTATCAAGTAATGAATTTTCTTGCGTTATAGCAACACCCTGAATCAAATTATGCATAACAATTTCAATACCCAAAAAACAGGGGAGACAAGAAGAGAAATTGCATACGAAATACAGGGAATATATGTCGAAGCCAAAGCACTATCAATATATAGCAGCAAAGCTAGAATCAAGAACTTAGTTTTTTGCCATTTCACATAAAACAAAGTAAAAGTGCATTTAAACAGAATCAATGAGGTTATTTCTCACTTCTAATATAGACTCAGATCAATAATCTTACAACCTTATTCATGGTCAGTTAAACATGGAAAACAGTTATAAATTATAAACCAAGTACCACTTTTACAAACACACTTGAACAGTAATTCATGCACTGTATGGTCAGCGGATGATGGAAGGTACCATGTAATGACTATGAATTATGAAACCATGCAACAGATTCTCAAAACCAACGTCCCACTGAAACCTGTGCTATGATGAGTATTAAAAATCATGATTATCTTGCTGAAAGAACTGAGGTGTTCAACACAATTTTCATGTGAATAAGAGAGTTCAACCACATCATACAGTTGGAAACATGCAAGTAGTGATCGCATATGCAAGAGTTAACCATAGCATAGAGTTGGGAACATGCCAATCCCAGAAATCAAATAAAAGCATAAAAATTCGCAATAACAAAATAGATAACAAAAGAGCATTCCAACATAGGCATGTGCAAGTCAATGTACATATTGTCGGTTACTGAAAATAATAATGGGTTATTCCAAAGTTGGGTCCAATTTAAAAATAAAAATAAAAATAAAACCATTACATTTAAAATTGGAAGCAGGGAAAATTAACAAAAACCAGAAATAGGAACCTGACAAAACCTGTTTTGCAAATTCCAAGCCAGCTTCACGAAAGGCCTTCTGAACTTCCAACAACCCATTTCTGGTTTCAGGAGTACCTCCACTCTGCAGAGAATGGAAACTGACCGTACATTAGCAACAGATTAAAGTTTAAACATGTGAAAAGTACACACACCTGCGATTTATGAATGTATTTTTCTTCAAAAGCAGTAAGATGTCTATGGATACCTTTGAAATCACTATTACAAGAGTAGAAATGGATACCTTTGAAATCACTATTACAAGAGTAGAAGCTATCTCAGGGCCAAGCTGAGCAATTTGATGATCAATTCCAGCTGGATCAGTGTTATCAATGAATCTTATCTGCCAAGAAGAAATGAAAAAGTTATACAACCAAAATTTTCAAACAGAAAGCTGTAATACAATTAAGCGCATCACAATTGCCAACAGACTTTTAGTACCAAAGGGAACATAAGACCTCACAGTAACAACATAATGAAAAGTGAATTTCTGCTATATTGGACAGTAAAAAAACATGCATTTTTATTATTTGTCCAATACACCCACACAGCATCCTACTCATC
Source organism: Omphalea diandra (assembly GCA_949677035.1). Lineage (NCBI taxonomy): Eukaryota > Viridiplantae > Streptophyta > Magnoliopsida > Malpighiales > Euphorbiaceae > Omphalea > Omphalea diandra. Next base: position 15,361 of record CATIWR010586486.1, read on the forward strand.
CTTTTGGAACCTTTAAGAACCTCCAAACAAGCTTCCAAAAGAATGCAATGTCATCATCGCGAAAAGCCACCCTCAACCAAATACTTAAAAAATGAGGTTAAAAGTAAAAGGCAAATATGAAGAGAGATTTTTCAGGACATAAATTTCATGCTCCGCAAGATCATGAAGGTATGAATGTACTAAATTGTACATTAAGAAATGCTATCACATTTTTTTCCCTCCAGCAAAGCATTATGACTCATAATCCACAAGGGAATAACATACGAGAGGGAAAACAAATGACAACTCATCACAATGAGCAAACCATCGCATACCTTGAGAGGAGGATTATCAGGTGCCAGTGCCTCCGCAACAAACTGTGGTCCAAGAGCAGATCCTCCAATCCCAACAGAGAGAATTTGTGTAAATCGACCTTCTGGAGATGATGGGGGCTTAATCTGCATCAATGAGTAAATCAAAACGGCATCAGTAGTAAATTACAACTAAGTCAACCATAGTAAGGTGTAATGTAATAAACTGCAATAGAATGTAATCAAATAAAAATTCAATACTATAAACTAAAACTTCATTTGATTGCATTACATTAAAAGAATACTGACCTTACCGCTGACGATTTCATCGGCGAACTTGCAAATAGCGTCAAGCGTCTTGTCAATCTGCGTTTTCAAGAAAGAATTGGGCGAAAGGCTCGAATTCCTTAACCAATAATGCCCAACCATCCTCCCTTCGTCAGGATTCGCAATCGCGCCTTTCTCAAGCTCCACCATATCCTTAAACGCCTTCTGCAACCGGGGCTCCATTTGAGCTACAAACTCATCGGTGAATCCGACCCGACTCACATCCAAATACAGCCCTATCTCCTTGTGCTGGTACAGCCAGTCCAGGTACCTCCTCCACAGCTTGCTAGGATCCTTCTCCAGTCCTTGCTTCTTCGGCTTGCTCGCCAACTTATCGTTCGTACTAGATATATCGGAGGAGATCTCGCGCGCCACGGCCTGACTCGGAGTGAGTCGGGAGGACCCACTTGGAAACGAGAGAGAGGTTTTGATTTGCGCAGAATTAAGAACGGTTTTAAGGAGACGAATTTTGGGTTTGAGGGAAGGGGAAGAAGAGCAGATGCTAGAGAGGGAGGCCATCAGGAATAGGCACCGGCGACGATCGCGAGAGGGGAACTGAGAACGAGAAGGGGAGTGAGTTAGTTGGTTATTAGTCCATAGCCGGCGAACGGCGATATTTTTTTTGTAGGCACGTTTTGAAGGTTTTGATTGTGCCAATGTGCAGGGTTCACAAGTTGATTGGCTGGTTTGGTTTTTTGCGCTGTTTGGTTGACGGGAGTGGGCGTCGATTGTGGTTTTAATTGCGAGAATGCCCTCGTATATTCTCGAGGTTGACTCCTGTCTGCACTCTCCCGACGGACAAAGCTATGGGTTTTAGCCGACGTTTTTTAAAATATTGCAAACACTAATTGCCAATTGAAAAGAGTGGAGTTTTTTTTTTTTTTTTTAGCATAAAGCCTAATTTGTCCCTTAATTTTTTTTTAAAAAAGTTCAATCAAATATAGTTTAATTAAAATAAAACTATCATTTTTAGTGTGTAATTGCAAAAGTACGAATGAAACCTTTAAATAAACAGAAAAATGATTTCACCTATCAAAAAAATAAATAATCTATTTTATTTTATTGATAGGTAAAATCTCATCCATCCATATACGTTACAAATTTTCAAAATTTGAAAGCGATCAAAGCCAACTCTATTAGAGTCACATTCTTATTCACAATAAGAATCATTCCCCTATTCCAATACGATCTCACAAAAATGAAATTGGCAAAGTAGCCATTTTAACCATACTTAACATTTTTCATTAATGTCTTCTTTTTTTTTAATCATCCTTAAATAATGATCACTTTTGCTCCCCTAACCAAATTCTAATCATAAGAGTCAGTTCTCTTCCTCTTCGTTACCCTTCACTCCTTTTAGGTTTCATTTTTTGCTCTTAATCACGATATTCGAATTGTCATTACTTCAGTCTCTTATACTACCTTCTTCTTTGATTTTCAAGAGTGCCTTTGTAATGGCTACTTAACTTTTGGCTTCATGATTCTTTACATTTTTAATTCTCTTAACTTTAAGTCTGTTGCATTCTTTAGAGTTTGGCTTTTCTTATAGCAAACTTTATTACTAGATAGTACTCAGGAGTGTGCAATTGGTTTAGGAATACATTAAAAATCTTATCATGATTGCTTTTAAATCACTAGATTTACTAGTTTTTCTAGTAAATTTTCTCTGCTTTTTTGTTATGTTTTAATAAGTTCATTTGTATTTTTACCAATTTTAAAAATACATGCATTTTTATTGATTTATTACTAGGTTTGTAAATTAAATTTATTAACATTTAATTTATTTTCCTTATTTTATTTGTGCTAGTTTGATTTATATTTTTAATAAAATCCAAATCTATAGGTCTAAATTTTGTTCTTATAATTTTCTTATTTTGTAGGTAATATTGGTCTTTTTTTTATTGAAATTTTTTTTCCTTTTTGTAAGAGTATCGGTATTCTATCTAGTAGAGCATCACTCTATCAATCTGGTCAAAAATTTTAAGTAGAATTATGATGAAAATATTTTTATACTTTTTGTTATAATTATGAATTATATGAAGTTGTACTCCAAGAATTATGTAAACGAGCAATTTATATTTTCCTCACAAAAAAAAAAGAACACATTTGTTTCTACAATTATGAAGAATTTGGCTATTATGAAACTACAAATAAAATATAGGACATATTAAAAAAGTGATATATTACAAGTGATCTAACCTTTTGATATTGTCTTCGAAGTCTTTTACATCGCATGACTCAAAAAGTCAAGTTAATATATAAAAAATTTTTATGCACATGTACAATCTATTTGGAAATAAATTGCTATATCAAAACCTATTTAGAACACTATTAAGGATGTACAAAAATTTTAAAATATAGAAATGAATGCCAATTGATTTAATTTTTGATGGCTTTTCATGATAAATTTACTCTTAAAAAAGTCTTTAGATGGATGCTAGTGGATTTACAAAATTAAAACACAGTGTGATATGACCATTGAATGGTATAAAATCCATCTAGTAGCTAAAAATGATACCTAATAATATGAAATTATTATGAGGAAACTTTTACTCAAATTGCTTGACTCACCTCATTTCATACTATTATTGTTTTTCCAAATGAATGTAAATAATGTTGTTCTTAATAGTGATGTCTCTAAAGAAGTTTATATGCAACTATCATCTAGTTATGACCATCTATCTAATAGAGATTGTGGAATTCATCAAACATTATATGGTCTTAAAAAAGCTCATCGTTCTTGGTATTGTTCTTGATTTTTCAAATATAGCACAATTATTTCTTAATTGAGCTTTTGTTAATGCTCATAAGACTAAATTTTTTCATTTACAAAACTATTTGTGGCATTAATATTTGAGTCGCTCTATATTAATAATACGATTAATACTGAAAGTAATACTATAAGCATTGTATATCTCAAAAAAAATCTTATTAGCCTTCCGAAATAGAAAATTTAAGACAAATCTTCATCTAGTGGCTAATGTATCTCTCAAATTAAGTATGCGTTTGATATTATTCCTTTAGTTGGATTAACAAATAATTAAGACACTTTTACACCACTTAAGCCTAATTTTCATCTCACTCCAACATATAGTATTATTCTTTATGATGCCACTCATGTGCTTATTCAAGTATTATTTAAGCCGAGGATCCAACTAACAGAAGCTCTAATATTAAACTCTATTTTTCGGTATAGCAAGAAACAAATAATAATTTTTTGTTGTAATGTTGAAGTAAAGCATATAGCTATAGTTGGCACAATTAATGAACAACTTTAATTTAGATGGCTGATAGAAGATATGAGTGTCGTTTACACTGATTCTACTACCTTTTATTATGATAACCAATGTACAATTAGATAACATATGATAATATTTTTCATGTGCACACCAAATATATTGATATTGATTGTCATTTTATTTAGTGAAATTTGTTTTATTTAAAATTACAAATTTATTGTTTTTTACTCTTATTGCATATTCTATTTATTTTACTTTATTTAGATTTAAATAATTATATTTCTTTAAAGTGAAATAATTTTTAAATACAAATATTTTAAATTTATGGCATTTAATATTATATTATTTTATTTTAAAAACAATTAATCTATAACAACAAGTAATAACTTTTATTATACGAGTAAAGATACACATGACTAATTTATATAGATAATATTAACAATATAATATATGAAAAAGTGTTTCATTCCAACAAATAGACTATACTTGTGTTTTTGCCTAAAAATATCTTCCTCTCTACTCCAATTGGCATTTGCTAACTCGATGCTAAAATTTTACTTTTTTTTTTCTCCATTATGGCATTTTAATTTTTGATCGAATCCACTGACATATGATGATATTTCAATATACTGTTACCAATTTAATTAAATTTCATGAGTTAACAATTTTGTAGTAAAAAAATTAATTGTTAACTATTTATCTTATTATACACGAGATTATAAATTGAAATATTTCCATTATTTATTTCGTTTGGAAATATTTAGTGCACTAAAATTAATTTCTTTTATTCATTATCTGCTTTTACTAGTATTATTAGAAATACATTTATATATAGAACATGGATCTCACATTTATATATTACACGAATCATTGTATAATACCTACGTGCCTTAAAATAAATGAGATAAAAAGGAGTTAAATTGTTATTTTTCTCTCTCTTTTAATATAAATATGAATATTATTTATATAATAAATTTAGTGGACTTTGATATATATATATATATATATA
>CATIWR010586648.1:0-62867 GCA_949677035.1 Omphalea diandra
GAAAGTTAAGACATTTTCTAAGACTTAAAAGTCAAGCAAACAAAGGATGGATAGTTTTTTGTGTCAATAGAAGCTTGTGATGGATATTTTACAAAAATTCAAGATGCTTAAATGCAAGCCAATCTCACACATCGATGGAGATTAATATGAAATTATATGCAAAAGAAGGCAATTAGCTAGAAGATCGGACCATGTACCAATAATTGGTAGGTATTCTTATATCTAACTATCACATGACCCGATATTTTTAGTACTTAGAGTGGCTAGCAGGTATATGTAGAAGCCTCAAAAGCTTCAACTAGGCATTGTTCAATACAAATTGTGCTACATTAAAGGCACAATTGATTTTAACATCATGCATAAATATTATACTAAGTTATTTTTTATATTTTCTAGCGTTCAAATGAATGTAACGGAAAAAGACCTTTTTAATGCCGAATAATGGGGGAAATTTGATGAAGGACTTAGTATAATATTGAAAAATGAGAAATAATTTAGTTAAATATGGTAAATGTCACGGGATTTAAAGTAATGAACCCTTAAAATTATGTCTTGAACAAATGTGACATGATTTAAACATAAAATAATTCAAAATTCTAGAATAAAATAAAATAAAATAAAATTTTAATTAGATTCAAAATAATTGAAACTTAAATTTAATTAAAATTTTAAAGTTCAATGAAAAACTTATAGTAAGAGTGAGATAAGTTTATTATATGTATTTAAAATTTATTTTATATAATGTAATTTATTTGAGGTAATATTATATTTGAAAAATAGAATAGAAAATACTAGAAAATTTATACTTAAATTAATGATAAAATTTACAATGTTTATAAAAAATATTGATCAAGAAATTTTAACAAAAACACTTGACAAACATATAATAGTCGTATTAATAAATGACATAAATTCTTCATTTTTATTATCAATGACAAGTTGGTTATTCCTTATCTCCTATATTAATCAATTTTTTTTTTTATGGGTCAACATAAGTCATGGCTATATTAAAAAATTTCATATTAATATAACATGGAATAGAAATTTTCAAATTAACAACATTATTATATAGTTTGTATGTTCGCATGATTAATTTTTAGCTAATGAAATATATGTGTGTAACGTGTGAGTTCATGATTGGTATATATTATTAATTTAAGTCTCAAAATTAGTTTTCAATTATTATTTTTCATTTGTCAAATAAATATATATAATTTTAAACTACTTCTAAATAAAAAATTAAAAAAAAAAGTAAAAAGTAAAAATTTTAAATAAGAAGCTATTATTTGTTTAAAATTCTAAGTATATAAGAACAAACAAAAATGTATATATTGATAAAAATTAATTTGTTCAAATTTAATAAATTTTATCTTAAAAAGTGAACCAGAGATTGAATGCGAAGTAAATTTTGAGTCACCACTATGAGCGCCTTGGGTTTCACTCAAACTAATGAAATCTTACTTGTGACTTTATCCTTTTATCGATCAATGGGGGATCGAGAGGACAAGGGTCCTTACATTTGTAAAGACCCCAAAATATGGTACATGTTTGGAATGGGAGATCCTTTCAGGCCTTATGCAATTCAAAGACCCAACTCTAAATTGAAGGTCATTAGGGACCCAAATGCGAGACAATAGGTTGGTATTATCCTTAGGAAATATTGAGTCACCACCTAACTTTGGTTGAGACAAGAATCCGAGGGAGGCAAAATTTGAACCTAATCTAAGTCAATTAGAAGACTCATTTCATCTACACCCCATCAGAGATTGGGTTTAAAAATTGGGTTGATGAAGACCTTAGGCACCCCCAAGCTGCTTGCATATTGGGATCTGGCCTTCGGGCATAAATGGTTCACTTTTAATATTTTAATTGAGTTATTGATTAGTTCGATTAATGGTCCTAAGCATGCTTCTAGCGTAATCAAGCCAATCGAATCATTCCATCAATTCAAAAGGGAGGAGGTCATGCATTATGGTATAAGGATCATCATGCATATCTATACATCCATTCAAGCATAATCATCTGAAAGGGAGAAAGGGTCATACATCATGGTATAGGGATTATCATTCATCTCATTATCTAAACATAACATGCGCATAACATTATTCATGATGATCAAAGTTGATCATTGAGACCATCATTCATGGTCTAACTTAAGTCAAATACCTATACCATAAAAAAATGCACAAGTTAGTGACTATAATAAATAAAAAGAAGTCAAAGAATCAAATAAATTCATTAACCATCTTAACATATTTCCATAGTCAAGGTACCTAAACATGTATCTAAGTCCATAATAAGACATCCCAACATCACATAATGAAATAGATAATAACAAGCAAACAAAGATATGAATTATGAAGTATGAAGAAATATAAACATGAAATACAAACACTTTGAAGGATGTTTAATGGCCTAGGGCAAGAGGAGTAGGGGTTATATGACATGACATAAGGTTATCATGCATTTCATCCATACACATTAAATGGTCATTTGTAATCTTATAGGATGATTATCAAGGCTAAATTTATGGTACCATTCAAACAAGCATGAACACAACCAAAATGCATGAGTTAGTAAGTAAAAGAAATATAAGATAAGTAAAATGACTAAAAAAGCAAAACAAATAAGCATAACTCACATTACCATATCTCTCATGCAAAGGTTATTATCCCTTGGTGCCCTAAAAGGGGGAGGTTGAATAGGGCAATGACAAGTAATTAAAAATAAAAACTAAGTGCAAAAATAATGAAGAATCAAGACAAGAGATTTATAGAGGTTCAACACAACTTGTCTACGTCCTTTCCTCCAGTATTTCCACTATAGCCTTCACTATCAAGATAGTTTCGAGTGCTATTGACCACCTTTACAATAACAGCTTGGTAGTGTCCAAAAGCTGTTATTGGTGAAAGTTTGACCTTATCCCAAGCTTTTGGACACTACCAAGCTGTTACAAGTAGACTTATGAGTACTACTAAGACCTTATCCCAAAGTAGTTTATAGGTACTAATTTAAACCTTTCAAAAAGTATGGTTTTTGGATATCCTAAACAAGGGTTTCCTCAAAGAAAAATTACAATTTTAAAGATAAGGATAACACTCTCACTCAAGCAATAAAACACGTTAAAGTAGACTTACAAAGTATGTTTGCTCTAGTTGAGAGTATTAAGAGAACCTTTAGAAAGTTTGTTCTTCAAACTTGTTTTTGAAAATAACAATTACAAGCTTTAATAATGATCTTCTCTTGATTGTTAGATCACTCTTGACCATTTTTTTTAAAAAAATAGCTTTCAAAATAAAATACTCGCTTAATGGAACATTTCCTCTATTTGTTTCTATTGAGAATGGTTCCTTTTATAGGTTGAAATAAAGAACTAGCCATTAGAAAGAAGGTTGTCACTTCATATCATATATGTAAACACTCAATGCCTGTTGGAAATTCTCCATACCTATTTTTGAGTTATCAGCCATCATTGATATCTTGAAAATGGATGATTGTCAAGCAAAATACAACTTCAATGGTCATTGGTACTAACAAAATGCCAATTGGAACTAGCTATCAGAGAGAAGTTTGCCTCAATGCTCCTTTTTTTACTTTCTCATTTATTTATTAAACTAATCTTCAATGGCTATTAGGAATTCTTAACACTTGTTGGACTTCAACATTAACCCCTCTTGAGATTTGAATAATGCCAATTATAGATTTCTAGGAAGATGTGAACTTGATACTCTGTTTTCTAAGATCTTTAATAGTACTTCAATAGCTATTGGTGAAATTCCAATGCTCGTTGAAAAAACTCAGCGCCTATTGCATTATTAGGAGTGTCTCATTGGAGGGTCTAGACACTTTAGCTTCAACTAGGAAGCTTTTCTAATGCTCGTTTCAAGATCTTAAAAGTTTTGCTCATTCAAGTCACTTAGTCCAATACCTATTATGAAAATGCAACACTTACTGAGAAATCAAGAACCACGGTCATTGTGAAATTGCAATGCCCATTACAAAGTTTAATGTCCACAACCAATATGATTGAGTTATCCAATGGCTATTGTAGTAGAGGACAATGTCTGTTGTGAGATCTAAAAGACTTGCTCATTGTTAGGGTGATATTCCTACACTTGTTATGATTCCTTTAACGCCTGTTGCTAGAACTACAATGCCTGTTGAATTATGGCAACACCCGTTGGTCTGTCAAGTTTAGTTTGTTTGATCTTTACTTTTTACGCGCTTAGAGTTTTCAAACACAACTCTTTCTCCAATCATCATGGTTCATTAAATTAATGTACCTATAAGATTTAACACCGATAACTTGAACAAAGATCAGCTCTTAGATGTGTTTGTGATCATCAAAACAAAAATTGAAAGCTAAAGGTTCAACATTCTCCCCTTTTTTATGATGACAAATAATTTGACAAAGTCAATCAATCTTACAAAACCAATAGGTGTGCATAATATAATGAAGTCAATAAGCAATCACTATGTTCCAACAATTTGATTTACCAATAAGTGCACACATTATATCAATATGTTCATAGCAATAACAATATGAATATGTTCATATTACCGACGATATCAATATGTTCATATTACTCCCCCCTTAAGCTCATATTATATGCATTATTATAATAAGTTCACATTGTATGTCACACCATTATTTTTCTCCATATTGAGTTCACATTTTTGTTATACCACTCTCTATATTAAGTTTACATTTTTGTTATCCTTCTCCCCCTTTGTCATTATAAAAAAAAAACAAACAATAATAACAGTACTAATTAAAAAAAGAGTAAAAAGAATCAAATAGATAAAGAGTTAACTTTTATTGCAAATAGAAATATTGTCCATTACATCAACTATTTTTGAAAATAAGGACAAAGGAAATAAAATAAAATAAATATGCAACATGAGGGGTTAAGATTTGAGATGGTGAGGAAAGAGTTTAAGCTTGAGGTTTTAGGGATGGTGCTCCTCCTTAGACTCTTGTTCCTTAGGGTCATTAGTTGTATCTAGTTCAGGTGGAGCCTCTTACTAATTATCAGTATTTGGAGTCCCTAGTTATAGGTTCAACCCTTTTACTATTTAGTTTAATGTTTGGTTGATGTCCTTCATATCTCTTGAAAGTTTTTAAACTTTTTAGTGTAAAAAGATAGTGGAGAACTTAACTCTTTGAACGACTTTGGAAAGAGTTTCCAACTGCTCAAGCACCTTCCGCTCAAAAGAGTGAGAGATGGAATAGATGTAGCAGGAGCACTGATTCCAATTCCTTCTACTGTAACGACCCCTACCCTGATTGTTTCTTCAACATCCTCATTTTTCTCATCCTTTTGAGGAATCTTACCTTCCTCATGCACTCTCTTGATCAATCATGAATCAAGCCATTGTAGAATCCCCATGCTTAGAAGCATCTTCTCACAAATGGACTCATTCTATAATAACTTTTCAGCACTATGTCCTTTTCTTCAAACTCTTCTTTAAATTTGGGGATAGCCTTCACTAATTTAGCAATCTTTGTGATGTAGTGACCCATCACAAACTCATTTGCCTTGTCCACTTTCCCATCAATTCTTTGCATCAAGAACAAAGGAGATTTATCTTTTATTTATTCTTCATGCACCAAAGGTAGAATAGATCAATTATGGTGCAATTTTCATTGGATTGACCTTTTTCATTTATGTTCCAAGTGATGAACTTATGGACAATCCTTAAGGCTTGACTTTTTATCTTAGAAGCCATATTATTGTTGTTGTTTTAGAATTAGTTGACATCAACTTTAAAGGTTGAAGGACACTCTATTAATCCAAACATTGTAACATTGAAGCACTTTGCCAATTCATTTGGTATGAGGGTGTTCTTCTTTCTAAATAACCTAAATTTTTTTGAGACTTCTTAAGCATACACGTCACAGTCACCGGCCAACACCTCTAAAATGGTGAGAAACTCCATAGTGAGTTCCAGGTATGAAGGTTCTCTGAGATGGCAGAATAATTCCCATCCTATCTCGAGCATTAGCTCTTCCACCTTTCAAGTTAGCCCATATCTTCATAGGTCATTTCATTCTAAGAATTTGCCACCTCCAAGATGTCTCTTCCACAATTTAAAAGTTAGTTCCTTCTTCTTTTCAATCTTGAGATAGAATTATTGAACTAATGATGGTGTGTGTTATGTTTTGGTGGCCTTCCCTTTTCCTTCTAATTATTAGCTAGATTTGGATTTCTTAGATTGTTGTTAGGTTGTAGAGGGTTCTCCAACTCTCTTCTTTTTTTTATCTATCATTGATTAGGGGTATTTTAGCTAGTTACTTGTATCTTTTGATGGAGGCTGGTTTGGGTGCCATTTGATTAGATAAGTAAGTGTTTGATGGAATAAAATATGTAGAGACTAATAATAGAAATTGAGAGAAAAGAGTAGAAAGCAAAGCAAGGCAGAAAGTAAAATGATTTTAGGATAGAAGGGTTTAAACAGAAGTTCAACAAGCTCCTTTATTTTAAAAATATGACTGTTAGAAGTGTTCAAAAACTATTGTGATTTAGGCAACGATGGTTGGACATGACCATTAGCTTACTATAGCAAGTGTTCTTCAGCCAATGGTGGTGGTTGTTCGCAACGGCCATTGGGTAAAGAACAACGGTCATCAGAGATTTGCAACGATCATGGAGATTAATAGAATAAAAATTAAGGAACTCACAAATAACGCAACGATGGTTAGAAGAAACACAATGGCCATTACCATGTTTCAAACAAAAATTAGATCAAAATCAATTTTAAAACTTACTTGATGAATGTTTATAATCAAACTCAATGATATAGTCATGAATTCAATTAACATATGGATAGTTTGATCAATATCATACCTAATTAAAATCTTTAGCTATTGAATATAAAGACTTTAATGGTAATCAATTCAAGCAACAATGATCAAGTATCACACAATAATGATCATAAATAGATTAAGAAGAATAAGAAGAAGAAGAAGAACTTATTTGAAGTTGATCCAAGATATTTCCATCAATCATACCAAGTTCTCCTTTGATGAATTGCATTCTTTCATCAAAAATAGGTTTAGTAAAAATATCTATCAATTGATCGTTAGTATCAATAAATTCTAACATAATATTACCATTACTAACATGATCTTTAAGAAAGTGATGTTTAAAATCTATATGTTTGCTCTAAGAATGTTGTATGAGATTCTTGGATAAACTAATGGCACTAGTGTTATCACACTTAATGGTAACTTGATTTACAACTACTTTGTAATCAAGAAGTTATTGTTTCATCCATAGGATTTATACACAGCAAAGGCTAGCTGCCACATACCCAACTTTAGCAGTTGATAAAACAACTAGGTTTTGCTTTTTGCTACTCCAAGGCACTAAACATTGACCAAGTAATTGACATGTGCCTAAAGTGCTCTTCCTATCTACTGTACATCGAACAAAATCAACATCAAAAAATGTATTCAATTCAAATAATGAACTCTTAAGATACCAAAGTCCTAAGTTGGGAGTACTAATAAGGAATTTAAGTATGTGTTTCATAGCATGCAAATGATACTCTTTAGTATTAGGTTGATCTCTAGCACACAAGCAAACACTAAACATAACATTAGGTATAGAGGTTGTGAGATATAGTAGACTATCAATCATACCTTTATATAGCTTTTAGTCCACATTCTTACCATGTTCATCCATGCTTAGCTTGATGTTAGTGCTCATATGAGTTTTGCATGTTTTGTTGTTTTCCATGCCAAACCTTTTTTTATTATTTTCTTTGTATATTTGGCTTGGTTAATTAAGATTCCTTCATTTCTTTGCTTGATTTGTAACCCAAGGAAGAATTTGAGTTCTTCTAACATGCTCATTTCAAACACACTCTTCATTACTTTAGAGAAATCTCCACAAAAGCAAACATTAGTAGCACCAAATATGATATCATCTACATATATTTGCACTAATAACAGGTCCTTATTCTTTTCCTTAAAAAAAAAAAAGTTGTCTACCAAACCTTTTAAGAAACCTTTCTCTACTAAAAGCTATTCAACCTCTCATACCAAGCTCTTGGAGCTTGCTTCAAGCCATATAGGGCTTTGGTGAGCTTGAACACATGGTTAGGAAAACAATGGCTTTCAAAACTAAGGGGTTGCTCAACATACACTTGCTCATTAATGTACCCATTCAGAAAAATATTTTTGACATCCATTTTATATAACTTGAAATTCATGTGAGATGCAAATGCAAGTAAAATTCTAAAAGCTTCAAGTCTAGCTACAAGTGCAAAGATCTCATCAAAGTTAATTCACTTTTCTTGGTTATAGCATTTGGCTACTAACTGAGCCTTATTTCTAACAATAATTCATGTTCATCAAGTTTATTTCTAAAGACCCATTTAGTTTCAATAATAGAATGATTATAAGGTCTAGGAACTAAAGTCCATACTTTGTTTCTCTCAAATTGATTGAGTTTTTCTTGCATAGCAAGAACTCAATGTTCATGTTTAATGGCCTCATCTTTAGTCTTAGGCTCTATAAGGGAAATAAAAGCAAGATTACTACATGCATTTTTAAAAGATGATCTAGTTGTTACTCGACTTGATGGATCACCAATGATAAGATCTCTTAGAAGATCTTTCTTAAAAATCTAGTCCTTTTCTAACTGAGTTTGTTCTTCATTAGGAGTAGGAAGAGGTGGATCTTTTATTTCCAGTTGTTCTCATATCTTATGGCTTATCCACATTCTCTCCATCTTTTTCCAATATTTAGCTCACTCATAACACTTGCAAGATCATCAATATCTTTTTCTTTTCTTGAAGAAATGGGGTCAAATTCATCAAGTACAACATGCATATACTCCTCTACAATAAGTTTTCTCTTGTTGAAGACTCTATATCTTTTGCTGGTAGTAAAGTATCCAAGGAAAATTCCTTCATTAGACTTGGAGTCAAATTTGCCAAGGTTGTCTTTAGTGTTTAGAATAAAATACTTACAACCAAAGACTCTAAAGTATGTAATCTTGGGTTTCCTATTGTTCCATAACTCATAAGAAGATTGTACTCATTTAAAATAGTTCTAGCCATTTCTTGAAAAGTTTTATTCTTTCTTTCTACCACACTATTTTGTTGTGGTGTTCTAAGACTTGAAAAGTTGTCTGAGATACCATACGCATCACAAAAGTTATGAAACTTAGCATTCTCAAACTCTCCTCTAAGGTCGCTTCTAATAGAAAAGATTTTCAAATCATTTTGGTTTTGAATTCTTTTGGAAAAGGTCTTAAAAGCATCAAAACAAGAATCCTTGTGAGGGAGGAACGATACCCAAGTGTATCTACAATAATCATCTACTATAATGAATGCATAATCCATGCCTCCCAAGCTAAATACTTTAGTGGGTCCAAATTGATCCATGTTAAGCAATGGCAATGGTTTAGAAAAACTTACCTTATTCTTAGCTTTGAATGAAGATTTGATTTGTTTACCTCTTTGACATACTTCATAAACCACTTCCTTTACAAACTTGATTTCAGGTAAACGTTCAATCAAGTGTTCTCTCTTCAGCTTATTGAGGAGTTTCATGCTAGCATGTTCTAGCCTTCTATGCCAAGTTTTACCTTCATCCATTATAGAGACTAAACACTTTACATTGTGGTTAACAAGAGAATTTAAATCAATCACATAAATATTAAGAACCCTTCTACCAATGAACAAAATTTTGTTATTACTCATCCTTGTCACACAACATGCTTGTGGTTCAAACATAACTCTAAGGCCTTTATCACATAATTGACTTACACTTAGTAAATTGTATTTGAGTCCATCAATAAGAAATACTTTATCAAGGATAGGTGAGTCATCATCCTTACTAACTTTACCTACACCATTAATTTTGTCTTTGCCATTGTCTCCAAAAGACACATTTCTAAGTCCTTCAATTTTCTCCAATTGTATGAAAAACTTTCTTTCTCCTATCATGTGTTTTGAACATACACTATCAAGATACCATTTTTGCTTTCTAACTTGGGATTTCAAGCACATATGCAAACAAAGAGACTTATGTCTTGGGTACTTAAACCTTCTTGGGTCCTAAGAGGTTAACTCTTACTAACTACTCATCATGCCTTTTAGAATGGTAGTGATAAATAATGTGGCCATATTAACCATAGTGAAAACAATCACCATCAAAGTGAGCTAGTGTCCTACTTCTCGGTGAAACATGTACATAATGTCTATGAGACTTGTAACTCCTTAGAGCAATGTGTCTATGAGTTTTCTTATGTGAGGTATTCTCTTGTGTTGTGTTGTCTATATTTATAATTGTGCCAATTTTTGTGTCTTTGCACACCTTACCTCTTAGGCTTGTATGAATGGTACATATAAACATAATTTGTTCTAGGAGGAGCATGTCTGAATTGTGTGTGAATGTGTTGAGACTTACCCTTTGTGCCATTTATCTTGACATGTCCCTTCTTGGGAACTTTTAGCATTCTTATAGGGTTAGGAACATTATCCTCCTTAGCCTTAACAAAGACTATTTTGAAGGTACAAAAGAGCAATTGAAGTAGAGGCATTATAGCTTAATCTATGATGAATAGATAGGCTCCTTTGAACCTCAAGGATGGAGTCTAACTTCTCCTTTCCTATGGTGAATTTACTGAGGCTTTCCTTAAGCTTAATGTTCTCGGCTGTGAGAGACTCAACCTCCTTAGCTAGAGTCTCTTAACCCACAGCATAATCTTTTAAAGATTTGTTCTCTTTCTTTAGAAAGGAGGTGCTAGACTTAAAAGTCTCAATTTTCATAGTAAGCTTGGTGATTATATAATACAATTCATCTTTAGAGTAGGAATCAAAGGGATTTACCTCTTTATCACCATCACCTTCACTTTCATTATCAGATGATTGTTCATTTGAGGATTCATCTGATTGCTTCTCAGTTGCCATAAGATAAAGGCTAGCTAACTTTTTTCTTGTTTCTTCCTCATTAGGTTTGGAGTCACTAGTATAATCCCAAGTAGCTTTATATACTTCCTTTCCTTTTTTTAGAGATATGTTTTCGAGCAGAAACCTTGCTCTTTTTGATCTTGGGACAATCTAATTTTATATGTCCTTTCTCATTGCATCCATAACGAATGAGTTTACTTTTACAACTTCTCTTTTTATATCTCTTTGCCCTTTTATTCTTTAGGTTTGAGAGGAACTCTTTACTTTGTTGGTGATAAGGGCGAGATGTTCATCTTCGCTGCTATCTTCACCATCACTAGAGGAGGAAAATGTTAATAATAAGAAGTGTATAGAGATTTAGAGTGTTCCTTTTTTGCTTTTAGTGTCAAGTCTTTCTTTTTTATTCTTATATTTTTTATTGGCTTTTTGAGAGTAATTTCATGAGCCAATAACTTTCCCATAAGCTCATCAAGTGACAGGGCTTCCAGCTTGTTAGCTTCCTCTATAATTGTTTTCTTAGCTTCCCACTTATCTTTGGGAAGTGTTCTTAGAATTTTTGCTACTATGTCCTCATTTGAATAAGATTTTCTTAGAGTTTTGAGAATGCCTACAATATTTATAAATCTGTTGTATATCTCAGTTATAGTTTCACCAGGTTGATATACAAATGTTTCATACATGCATGTATGCATTTGTATCTTTTTCTTCTTAACTTCATTGGTTCCTTCATACTAAGTTTGCAATGTGTCCCATATTTTTTTAGCTGATGTACACATTTGTAACTTAGCATACTAAGATTTATGGATTATGTAAGAGAGCATGTATTGCTTGTCTATTCTTTAGGTTAGCCTTTTTCTCTCCAACAATCCATTTACTTTTAGGCTTTGATATAAGAACTTCTCCAACTAGTTTTGTTGGAACTTCTTTTCCTTCTTCAACAATGTCCTACAAATCAATGGTTTCTCTGTCAAGAAAGATCTTCATGTTATTCTTCCAGCACCCATAGTCATCTTCCCTGAAGAATGGTGGCTTGTGGATGGACTGTGATTCTTCATGACTTGTCATGATCTTTGCTCTAACCACTTAAGCTTTGATAAAGAGACTAGCTTTAATACTAATTATTGTACTTAGGTGCCCTAGAATGAGGGGTTGAATAGGGCAATGGTAAGCAATTAAAAATAAAAACTAAGTATGGAAATAATGAAAAATCAAGACAAGAGATTTATAGAGATTCAACATAAGTTACTTACGTCTTGTCCCCCTAGTATTCCCACTAGAGCCTTCACTATCAAGATAGCTTTAAGTGCTATCAACCACTTTTACAATAGTAGTTTTTGAGTACTATCAAGCTGTTAAAAGTATACTTATGGTTGTTACTAAGACTTTATCCCAAAGTAGTTTCCAAGTATTATCTTAAACCCTTCTCAAAGTATGGTTTTTGGATCTTGTAAGATCTCCTAACTAAGGGTTTCCTTCGATAAAAATTACAACTTTAAAGATGAGGATAATACTTTCACTAAGCAATAAAACACTTTAAAGTACACTGATAAAGTATGTTTGATCTGGTTAAGAGTATTGAGAGAGTCTGGAAAGCTTATTCTTCAAACTCTATTATTGAAGATAACACTTGTAAGCTTTAACAATGATCTTCTCTTGATTTCTAGATCACTTTTGATTCACCCTTTTTATTTGAAAATGACTTTCATAATAAAATACTCCTTTAATGGAACAATTTCTCTATTTATTTTTATTGAGAGTGGATCATTTTATAGGTTGAAACAAAGAACTAGTTGTTAGAAAAAAGGTTATCACTTCATATCACATATGTAGACACTCTATGCCTATTGTTGAGCTATCAACCATCATTGATATCTTGAAAATGGGTGATTATCAAACAAAATACAACTTCTCCGATCATTGACATTAATGAAATGCCTATTGGAACTAGCTGTTAGAGAGAAGTTTGCCTTAACGCTCCTCTTTTGACTTTCTCATTTGTTTATTCAACTAATCTTCAATGGTTGTTTCGAATTCTTAACACTTGTTGGACTTTAACATCAACCCCTGTTGAGATTTGAATAATGTCCATTGTAGATTTGTAGAAAGATATGAACTTGATGCTTTATTTTCTAAGATCTTCAATAGTACTTCAACAGTTGTTGTTAAACTTCCAATGCTCATTGAAAAAACCTCAACGCCTGTTGCATTATTAGAAGTGTCTCGTTGGAGGGTCTAAAAAGTTTAGCTCAAACTAGGAAGCTTTTCCAACGTCCATTGGTAGGATCCAATGCTTGTTTCAAGATCTTGAGAATTTTACTAAGTTCAAGTCACTTAGTCCAACGCCTGTTGCAAAAATGCAACACCTGTTGAGAAATTAAGAACCATGCCCGTTGCGAAATTGCAATACTCATTGCAAAGTTCAATGTCCATAGCCCATGTATTTGAGTTATCCAACGCCTATTGTAGTAGAGGACAACGCCTGTTGTGAGATCCAAAATACTTGCTCACTTTTAGGGTGATATTCCAATGTCTGTTATATTCCTTCAACGCCCGTTGTTAGAACCACAACGCCTGTTAAATTTTGGTAACACTCATTGGTCTTTCAAGCTTAGTTTGCTAGATCTTTACTCTTTAAGTGCTTAGAATTTTCAAACATAACTCTTTCTTCAATAATCATGGTTCAGTGAATGTTAACAGTTATTGAAATTTTACCGTGAGACAGCCAAATGGCTCATTGAAGTATTTGATTCAGTTTATTTTCACTTTTTCTTCATTTTTATTCTTACACTCTTTTATAAATCCTGATCATAATACATAATATTAACTATCTAATTTTTGAAATGATCATCATCCTAGAACTAAAGAAGGGATATTTAATTAAATACATGAAATTAAGGGATACGATTGAGGGAACATTTCATTTTTTAAAACCTTGATTTCCTAAGTTAAAACAATGACACTATATCTATTTTCAATATAGTGAGATAGTATTATTTCATGTATTGTTGTACATAATTGTCAACTCAAAATAATTATTACAAATAATCTCTTCGAATTATTCAATAGATAAAATTTAATATTTCAAAGATATACAAATAATGCTATAAGTTCTACAACTATAAAAGGGGTGTACAAGGCGAGGGCAAGTGTAAACATTCACAGTTAACATATGAGAGTAAATTACAAATGCGATGGTTAATATTTAATTTGACTTTCATTAATATCCAACAATGAGAGCTTTTGCAATATTCTTTCGTGTGGAATTTTAATTGTTAATTTACCTTTGTAATAATTAATGATTTTTAGTTTATAATCGTCATTGTTGCAGTTTAACATATAGTTTGATATTTTAGCTACAAATTGTCTAATAACTATATATTACTACCTACTTGCTTTTTTGAGAAGAAGAGGAAATACTACCGACATGTTGACTTAAAATGAATGGAAGAGTTTTGTTTTTTTTTTTTTTAATGATGAATTTTCAAAATTATTGGATTTTTTCTGTCATCATCTCCATGTGTACACTTGGGCCAGTCAGAAAGTTTGCTTATCTTTTTAATGATTGGAATCAATTGAGTTGGCAAAAGGAGAAAAAGAAATTCTTTATAGCCAAAGGAGAAAACAAAAATCTTTACGTTTGTGGATGCAAAAATTTGCACTAAATATTTTGATGATTTTAGAAAATAAAACTAAAGGTAATTTGGTGTATCTATATATATATATATATATATATATATATATATATATATATATATATAAAGAAACTAATGTAATCCTAAATGAATAGGATAAAAAAACATGAATGAGTGGTGGAGGAAATAATTATATTATATTATATTTTATATAAAAGAATTTTATAGTTTTTTGAAATTTATTTATGAATTTATATTTAGTTTGTTTAGTATAAACAAATATTCATTTGAAATTGCATTCCATTTTATTAAATTTTTAAAATTAGTTATAATTAAATTAAATTCTATTAAATTTATTAGAATTTATAATTGAATCTTAATATCGTAAGTTTCGTTTCATTATAACAAAGTTACTCTTTGTCAAAATATTTTTTGACTAAAAAAAAATGTTTTTTGAATTTAATTTCTCTTTTATCCTTTATTTCTTTCAATCTTTTTTTTTAAAAAAATTCTCTCTGTTCTTTTTGTATTTTTTTTACATTTGTAAGAATTTTTAAAAACTAACACAAGATTTTTTTATAAAATAAAATATTTTATTAAGTTCTAGACTTAAATCAAATATAATATTTATTTCATTTAAAATGATTCTATTTTTTATAATATTATCAAATACTTCATTTATAAATGAAATAATTTTTAAATAGAATTGAAACAAACATTATATAATATTTTTTATTTTTATTTTTGAGAAATTTTTTAATTTGTAAAATATATATTTAGTTAATATAATAGTATCAGTTCAAAACATAAGCCGGTCGTTAATAGAGTAATTAACGATTCAGTTCTTGATAAAAAAAAGTGTATTTCTTCATAATTTTCATAAACAAATTCTATTTTCATAAATAAAAAGATAAATATATCTTTGAATTTTTATATTAATTCTAATATAATATTATTTTATTTAAAAAAGAAAAAATAGTGTCTATTTTAATAATATTTTTATTTAATAATAGTAAATGATTTATTTATTATTTAAATTTTATTATCATTACTTATGATTAATTTATTATTCAATTTACTTAACATACATATTATAAAAAGCTTAATTTATGACTTTTTTTAAAAAAAATGCTTAATGGATAGTTATATATTATTTATTTTAAAAATCTATAATATAAAATTAATTAATGAATTAATTTAAATTTAATATATATATTAATAATTATATGTATAAATAATTATCAATAATAAACACATAATATTAATAGGTACTAGTTGCTGGCAATTAGCAACACTTAAATTCAATAAGCCTTAAAATGCTATAAAAATTCATAAAAGGGCCTAAATTCAGTGTGAAGTCTCAAATTTTTCATGTCCAATTCATTATAAAAAAAATTTCCCACACATAATAAATCTGAGTATCTAATCAAATGCTCATATAAATTTTTTCATTTTAATATGTCACAAAAGCTGAAATCATAATTGGGTATTTAAATTATGATATTTACATCTGAATATTGAAATTAATTAAATTAACATTTAGGTTATATTATTTAAAGTAACTGAAACTATTTTATTTCAATATAAGTTATAAAAAAATATGTGATTTAAATCAAAGTATTTGATTTTTTAACAATGGAATTGATTTTTTTTTACAAAATCATATAATTTCTTGCATGCCTTTTATTTCTTCCAAATTAATTATTTTTATTTTAAAATAATTAATTTCAACTGAAAATTATTAAATGTTAGTGGAAATAGAATAATTTCAAAATATCAGAGATGATAAAGAAATAAATGACATTGATTTTTTTTTATAAAAAATTTAGACTTCTCATACAATATGAACCATAATATTAGAAAATTTTAATTAAATTTAATCTACCACATCACTGTAAAAGTAACTGTTGAATACATGATTTTGATTTTAATTTTAATTTTAATGACAACAAATAATTAATATGGTCTAGTGTGTGTGTTAGTGTATAAGTTGTGATCTAAACACCAAGAAGGTGTTTGGATCATTATGTACTAATAAATATAATTTTATATTTAATGACCAATGATAATATTTATATTTAATGACCAATGATAATATTTATATTTAATGAGCAATGATAATATTTAATGACCAATAATAATAATTATTTTTAATGACCAATGATAATAATTATATTTAATGACCAATGATAATATTTAATGACCAAGAAGCTTCCGAGATTATATTTAATGACCAATAATAATAATAATTATACTAATAAATATAATTTTATATTTTTTTTTTGAATTTTGAAAATAGCTTTCTCGTTTGAAAAAAAATTATTTTTAAAAATAATTTAATTTTTTATTATTTAAAAAATATTTTCTATTAACTATTTTTTCTTAAACTTACTAAAAAAAATATTTTCTATAAAACCAACAGAAACAGAAATACAGCGCCATAAACCTCAACATAATTAAAAGGGGGGAAAGTTAAGCTCAAACAATCGTTAACACTCATCCAAGAAATTTTAGTTTACGGTTTAACAGTTGGCAAGAAAACGGTGGCGTATGAGGAGGTGGTGACACTTGACAGTCATAATTATGGACTCTTCATATGAAAATGGAATTTTGCGTCACAAAGGTTTTTAGTTGAAAGGATTGGTTGTAAGTTCAGATAGCGGTTGAGGCAAATCTCAAGAACGAGAATGATAGGCGAATCAAGCAACAGATCCAAGCCAAAAATGAAAAAACTGTATTTCGTTGATTTTAATTTATATTTATATTAAAATTCTATATAGTAATTTATTATAAAATAAAATTTTATTAAAAAACAAATTTAAATGATTATTTATTTTGAATTAATTGTTAATTACATTAAAGTTTAAAGATGATAAGACGATTTTAAAAAGCTAATAAAATAAAATAAAATAATATTTACCTTTTTATCTCTCTGAAAGAATCCTTTTAAATGCAATAATTAAAAAACAAAAATGATAAACTAAAAAAATAATGTATTGACGAAATAAATATTGAGTTTTAAGAAAAGAATAAATATAAACAAAAATAAAGGAAGTGAATTAACTAATGAATTGTAATTAAAAATATGGTTCGACTTTGAATAACATTTCATAAGATTTTAAGAAATTCATTACCAATTTATGCTTGACATGTTTAGAATCTGTAGTTTTAACTCCACGAAATCTGTTATATTTAAAGATAATCTTTTTGATTATTCAAAAATAAAGGGATAATCATTGAGTTGCATATTAATATTACA
This sequence comes from Omphalea diandra, assembly GCA_949677035.1. NCBI lineage: Eukaryota > Viridiplantae > Streptophyta > Magnoliopsida > Malpighiales > Euphorbiaceae > Omphalea > Omphalea diandra. Next base: position 17,818 of record CATIWR010586648.1, read on the forward strand.
TATATGATTATATTAATATTACATATATGATTATGTCACAACAAATGCTATGTTGAATATAGTCCTCAAAGCTCACCCAAGAATTTTCAAAAGCAGGTGGACCATTCGGTTAACTTTGATTTTTTTTTTTTTAATTTACTTTTTCAAGAAAGAAGGCCAAGAAAAAAATTATACGTTGCTTGCAGGATATAAATATTGAATTATTCAGACTTTTTTAACAAAAAAAAATTCATGATAATATTTATAGACCCACTGAGTAGAATTTCTAAGTCCATCAGTATTATGAGTATTTTTCATAATTGACGTATTAAGTAAAAAGAGTAACATTTTTTTCATTTCGATTTATATATAACTTAATTTTTTATTGATTATTTTTAAGTAAATAAAAAATATTAATATCACCGGTCTTCTTTTAACCATTTATTTGTGCAGCAAGTCTTTTGACATCTATGTCGACGTAGAGCTCTGAATTCAAGATGGGTTATTGTTATTCTGCTGCTTTTTCTTTCTTGTTTCTTGTTCCTTTTTGTTGGGTGTTGAACGTTGGAGTAATGTACAATGGAGGCAAAACCAGCAGTTTTGTTCGATCAGTAGAAAAAACCATCGATATGCCTCTTGATAGTGATGTTTTTCGTGTTCCTCCTGGTTACAATGCTCCTCAACAGGTTCTTTTTTTCTCTCGTTATTTCCCACTTTTCTTCTTCTTTAGATTTGATGTTTGTTCGATATATTAATATGTGGGTTGGATTTGAATTTGATTAAGGTTCATATAACACAAGGAGATCATGATGGAAAGGCAGTGATAGTGTCGTGGGTGACTGTGGATGAACCAGGTTCAAACACTGTGCTTTACTGGATTGAAAATAGCATGTATAAGGAGTCAGCTGAAGGCAAATATTATACATATACATTCTACAACTACACTTCTGGCTATATTCATCACTGCACCATCACAAACTTAGAGGTAAATTTTGGATTTGTTGTCATACATCAACACTTGGTTTTTTCTGTTTTATGTCAAAATTTGTAGCTTCTGGAATAGTATCAGTATATTAATTTTAACTGAAACATTTTCTTTGTGGTGTTGAATTTATAAATTACTTTAATTAAAAATAATCTAATATTTCTGTTGGCAGTATAACACCAAATATTACTATGAAGTTGGGATTGGTCATACTACGCGGCAATTCTGGTTTGTAACTCCTCCTGCAGTTGGCCCAGATGTCCCTTATACATTTGGTCTCGTAGGTATGATTACAGCCCTTATTTTCTTAAAGGTTATTTACAATAAAATCTGATTTATCATATTTAACTAAATTCGTGACGTTTCAACATCACGTATCTCACACAATTGTTTTATTGTACTACTAGAACTTTCGTGGAAAATCATAGATTTTTTTAATATAAATTTTATATAGTCTTACCATATTTAACTAAATAGTTTATCACTTTTTCAATATCGCGTAAAATAATCCATCTCATTTAATTTATTGTAATATTAAATCCTCAAATTGTTTTTCAGTTTTATATTCTCTATTAAAATTATTTAAAAGTTCATAATATCTTTAGTATTATATTAAAGTTTTAAATTTTACTATATCTATTTTCTCCAATTTTATTATTTTTTTTAGATTTGTAACTACAAAACAAAAGTTAAAAAAGTTAACTACAATCATAATTAAACACAGACAAAAATTCTAATAAAATCAATTAATTAAACATTAATAATAATAAAATATTTTAAAATGATAAAAATATCCTCACCTTCTTTCGCATATGCACACTTATACTAAATAATTTTTTTTTGCTCTTTTTCACCTATTTAAATCTTAAAAATACCTTCACTTTGTATGCTTTTAGTTTTTTAATTAATTTATTTTGATTATAATTTTTCAGTGTTAATTATGATTATAGTTAAGTTATTTAAGTTTTTTTCTTATTGTTTCAAAATTTAAAAATATTAATAAGGTTGATGCAATAATAGAGATTATGATAATTTTAATATAATATTGAAGGTATTATAAATGTTTAAATAATTTTAATAAAAATATTAAATTAAAAATAATTTAGGACCGAATAGTATTATAATTCAAATAAGAGAGACTATTTTATGTGATATTGAAAATGAGAGATAACTTTATTAAATATGATAAACCATAGCAATCATTAAAAAAAAAACTTTATGACTTTTATCAAAAAAGACATAGTGGTATAATTAAATAAATATGAGAGATGAACTACACTACATTAAAATGTGAAAAATGAATTCAATTAAATATTAAGAATCACAAAAAATTGACAGTAATTAACATTTTCTTAAATTCCTAATATAATGGTTCTTATTATATGTGCAGTTAGTCTTATATAATATTTTTAGAATTGAATTGGATCAATGAACTGAAATAGAAAAATTATGTATTGATTAGTAATTTAGCTTGGTTAAAGGTTAAAATTTAATTCATTAAATATAGATCAAAATTAAAAGAATCAGTTAAATTCAAAAATCAATTTAATATGAAACTATATTGTTTTGTGAAAAATTTTAAAATTTTTAAAAAGTATATCATTTTACTCAAACTGTAACATTATTATATTATATTATTTATTTTTGAAATATTATTTTATAATTTTTAATTTATTAAACTATATTGATTAAACTAATTGAACCAATCAAATTAAGAACCTACCAACTCAGTCTTCAGTATTATTTTAAAAATTATTAGGCTCACAAGTTTCTCAATTTTAAAGTTGTTCTCATGAAAAGCTAGTCAATGAATAACAAGGGTGGATATATATATATATATATATATATATATATATATATATATATATATATATATATATATATATATTGGAAAATAAGGTCTAAAATTGAGTTATGAGAAATTTAAATAAAATATTATTAATTACTTGGTATATTACCTTAAATCTAAAGATGAATATCTAAGTTTGTAACTTTGGAAAAACATATCAATGAATTTTTTAACTAAATATGAAGACTGAAATTAGAATTTAGTTGATTTTGGGGACTATCATTAATTTTTATTACAGATTATCTAAAAATTTAAGGGTAACCTTTGAATTTTAAAATTTTTTAAGGGGTCATGGCCCCTCAACCACCAAGATAATCTCGCCCGTGTTTGTGTGCAGATTTGAAATCCCATCAATGCACTAATACTCAGTAAAAATAATAATAATAATTATTATTATTATAATGAGTTAAGTCTAGCATAGAAATATTAAAGCATAAATATGAGTTCAATTGGAATAAACTGCTTGGTATATAATAATTTCTAGTCCTAAGTGTCCTTGAAAAGGATTTTCAAGAGATCATGCATGATTGATTTGTGCTTACGTTAGCACATCAAAGGTGAAGAAAGGCTTTGAAATGCTTAAATGCAATGTTTTGAGAATTGGATCCAATTGATAAAGTTAAAAATCAATCGTTAATTTGGTTTAGTTTAGTATTGAAAATATTCATTCAAAATCAGTTAAAATTAGAAATATATGTTAAAATGAAAAATTAAATTAAACCAATTCAATCTAAAATTACGTCATTTTATAAAAATTTAATAAATTTCAAAAAATTATACTATTTTACTCAAAAGTTAAATATTAAAAATAGTTTTTATTAATTTATCATATTATATATTTTATTAATTTTTTAAAATATTTTTTAAGGAATATTTATATATTTTTTCAAAAAATTAAAAAACTATCTTATTGAATTGGAAAAATCGAATTGATAACCGGCTAGCTAACCAATTCATCTCCAATCTGATTTTAAAACATTGCTTAAATGTGCTTATGTTCTGGATATTGGGCATTTTTTTGCAGGGGATCTTGGGCAGAGTTTTGATTCAAACAAAACACTAACTCACTATGAAATGAACCCACAAAAGGGACAGACAGTGTTGTTTGTTGGAGACCTCTCTTATGCAGATAACTACCCAAATCATGACAATGTCAGGTGGGATACATGGGGAAGATTTACAGAAAGGAGTGCTGCTTATCAACCTTGGATATGGACTGCAGGAAATCACGAGATTGATTTCGCCCCTGAACTTGTAAGCATGTATATAAATATACATAGTTTAACATTTCTACAATATCTGAAGGCTAACATGAGATAGTAAGTTCCATATTGCAGGGTGAGAGTGAACCTTTTAAGCCTTATACTCACCGGTATCATGTCCCTTATAAAGCATCAGGAAGCACTACTCCCTTTTGGTACTCAATAAAAAGAGCTTCTGCATATATTATCGTTTTGTCTTCATATTCAGCATATGGTAAGACTATATTTCTTACTTTTGAGCATGTGAGTAGGAGCTCAGGTGATCATGATATTTACTGTCCTTGTAATACCATCGGTCTATTCCGCAAAACTGAATATAAGTGGACTCTACCATGCCTTGAAACGTTTAGAGGTATATTCACTTGTATATATCAATTATGTATTAGGTAAATACACTCCCCAGTATAAGTGGCTTGAAGAAGAGCTGAAAAAAGTTAACAGGACTGAGACACCTTGGTTGATTGTTCTTATGCATTCTCCATGGTATAATAGCTATAGCTATCATTTCATGGAAGGAGAAACCATGAGAGTATTGTTTGAGCCATGGTTTGTTCAGAACAAAGTTGATGTTGTTTTCGCGGGGCATGTTCATGCCTATGAACGTTCTGTAAGTATACATATTATATATCCCATTTGTGATCAGGTTTTCGAAATGTTTTCAATTAACTTTTAATGCCTTTTCAGGAGCGCATATCCAATATTGCATACAACATTGTAAATGGAAAGTGCTCCCCAGTTGGAGATCAATCTGCCCCAGTATACATCACGATTGGCGATGGAGGAAATCTTGAAGGCTTGGCAACTGAGTAAGATTGCTGACTGGTACTGGTTCCCTTGATTGGTACATCCTATTCGTTAGCATAGTTGAATACAATGTATTCTTTTGCAACGCAGCATGACAGAGCCACGGCCAGCATATTCAGCATATCGTGAGGCCAGTTTCGGCCATGCCATTTTCGGCATTAAAAACCGAACCCATGCTTACTGTAGCTGGCACCGTAATCAGGATGGATATGCTGTGGAAGCTGATTCTATGTGGTTCTACAACAGATACTGGCATCCTGCTGATGATTCTACGAGCGCTGAAAAAGAAAAATATTTCTTTCACTATTTTATGGGATCAAAATAGCCATTACAAACTTAACCATATTTCTAAATCTTCCCCTTTAATCTTTGTAGGTTAGCCTCAGCGCCTCAAGATTTGTTTGGTTATAATTTCTACATCTGAAATTGTATCATGAGTTACAGTAGTACTTTTACTGGCTCAATCAACTTTTGTATTTGTTCCTATGTAAGACGAAATTCCACACTATTTCTTATCGTTAGATGAACTGACACAAACTCACAAACAAACAAACAATGATGTATAATGTGTAGCTATGGATTACCTGGAGGAGGTTGAGAGACAAAAAAACCCTCCAACGTGGAGTTCGTAGTAAAAACTAAAATTTAACTAAATATAATTTTGGATTTATATTGTTATGTTGTAATATCGTAATTAATAATTCACCGTTAGATTAGATAAAAATTATTATTCATTATTGAATTAGATAGAGTTACATAGCGTTGAATTAGATAAAAATTATTATTCACTATTAGATTTGGCTATATTATTTAACAATATTGTAAAATCAATAATTGTAGAATTCACCTAACTTTTGACATCAATAAAGTTTTTCAGTCATATAAAAACATGAAGCTTTTTCTGAGGCTTTTTTTTAATATAAAATTATAGGTTTTAAAAAGATATTTAATGAAATGAATGAATTTGAAAAATATTTATGAAATTAGGTGCTTTTTTTTTTTTTTGTTTTATGGTGTAACTAGCGAACTAGATATAAAAAGAATTACAAAATTCGTCGTCCTCTAATTATTCTAGGCGACGGGTAAAGAAACAATATTTAAATTCATCCGTTAATTAAATTAAAGGCACCAAATTTTACAATTTTTTTTCTTCCATCATGTGGCTTAATTAGGGGATGGAAGTTAGTTTTGTTATTTTAAAATATAGTCTCTCCTATAATAAAACCTTTTTTTTTTTTTTGTTATGTCAATGCCGCCTGTCCTCTAATTTAACTAGAAGGGCTTAAACTCTTTTTTTACTTTTATTACTTTGATTTTTTGTTTATAATAATAACTATGTTACTATTACATTAATTATAAATTATTATATTAATATACTAATATTATTATGGTATATAAATGATTACAACACCAAAAATTATATTTATATGAAATTAATATATAGTAATAATTAGTATATTATTGATATATTAATAATTATTATTATATTTTAATATAGTATATTGATGTAAGATAATTATTTAATTATTGATATAAGATAATTATATTATACTAATAAAATCTAAAACTTGTAAAATTAAAACAATTAATTATAAAAGAAAGGTTAGCTATCATAATCAAATAATGATCTATTAAAATTAACTAATCATAAAAACAAACGTTATCAATTGATTTAAAAAAGATTTAAACATTCTTTAATACACGTATATTAATAAAAATTAATATTTTATTTCTTTTATTTTTTTCATGAGTTTCACGTATTGGGCATCTAATATTTCAACGTGGCTTTCTATTTTTGAATATTGTACCTTTAAAGCGTAAAAATATTTCCATTCCTTTAAGCATACTTGACAATAAATTGTCTTTTTAAAGATTGTGGTTTTGAGATTGTTGATCTATCTCGTGCATAAATATTGTGAAGGCAGGAACTGAAGTAGCAGAGCATAAAATACTGAAAATCGTGTTATCCAATAGTGTTGATGATGGGTGTTGTGATTCTAAAATCTCTGAAAAGAAAAGAGATAAAAATGATGAAAAATATCATGAATTTATCACTAAGGGCATATGTGACTTGTATAACACAAAAGACATCAAGGAGCAGTCATCCAAGGTATAGAAGGGTTGACTACATAAGACACTGTCTAAGTCTAAAGACAGATAATAATAATAATAGATAAAAAAGACCTAGTGCAGAAAATGAACCTAGTGCAAAAAATGGATCGAATTTATCAGAGGCATCTGAAAATGATGATTGACCTACGACAAAAAGCTTAGTGATGAAAAGATAAAGGTTGTGATATAGATTCACATGGCTGAGATGGTGGAATAAGAACATCTTCCCATCCGTTATGTTGTCGGGATAAATATGCAGTTGTTACTGCATTGGAAGAACTACCTCAAGGCAAGTTGTAGATTAGAAATTGTATCAGATGGATATATTGTGAATTATTGACTCTGCTCATCCATAGCTATGAACTACTATCTATAATTTTTTTAATACCAACCATGTTTTGTGAAGTTGGATATCTGAAACGTGTTGTGTGGTTTCAATTCTATCATCTTTCAATAATAAAACATTGAATATAATTGACATATTTAAGATATGAAATAATAAAATGAACCGAGTGATGATTCTCTTACATTTAAAATAATAGTTTGCTCATCATAATGCCAAATGTAGCTTTTTGAGATGATATCTAATGCTTAGTAACATGATGATACCACTCAAATACCAAGATTGGTAATGGAATGGTGAATGCAACGATGACGCTATAATGATTCAATTCTAACGACCATCCATAATTTAATACATTATGCATAATAAGCTGCAAGTATGACACGTTTTGAATGCGATCATGTAATTGTTGATTAGATAGTATTATATAAAAATTCTAATTATTTATATATTAAATAATTAATTTAATAAATGCTATTTTTTTTATTTTAAATACAGTTATTGGCAAATATAGTTAAGGTGGGCAAGAATTGGACTATATCGAAAAAATTAATTAAGTTGAATTAGTTCAATTTGATCATTTGATAAAATTGATTCGATTCAATTTTAATTTTAAAAAATTTAATTTTCAATTTTAATTTAATTGTTAGATAAAAATCAAATTAATAAAAATTATTCATAAATCAAATCAATTTAAATCGAATAAAATTTAAAATATATATAATTTAATCAAATCAAAACAAACTTTATAAATTTAATTTAATTTATAAATATATAAATTTTAATTTAATTAATTCCATTTTTTAAAAAGTTTCCATTCAATTTTAAATATATCATTTTCAATTTATTTGATTTTAATAAAACTGTTTGATAGATCCTAAATATAATCAATCATTTAAAATTAAATTTTATTAGATCCTAAATATAATCATTCATTTAAAATTAAATTTTATTATTCATGTTATTTTATTCCAGTCAACACATCACCGGCTTACATTCAGCGAAAGCCTTTCTGCTTTTTCTTTCTGTCAAATCTAATTCTCCTCGATACAAACGCTGATGAAGAAGTCGCAGCAGCAGCAAGCTTCATAGAATGGCGGAGGAGTCAATCCACAACAACTGTAGCACTTCATTAACAGAAACCGATGACGAGAAGAAGAAGAAGGGCGATGATGATATAGATCCAGAGCTGTTCTGCTGCTTGCTCCAGCCTGCCCCGGCACATTCCGATCCTCAATATATAGGCATTCGACGCCTCCTTCTTTTCCGCAAAGCTGAGTCTGGTGTTCGTCGCCGACTCGTAAGTTTTCTCTCTCTTGCTCTACTTTAATCAGTGCTTTCGTGATAGATCTAGCGAAATGTAGTGGTTTAACTGTTATGTTGATTGTAGAGATTTAAGTGCTTGAAATTAGGTGTTTGTATAATCATAATAGTTAGGTTTCCGTTTGATTTGTCGACGTTTTATTTGTTTGTATTGTTGCATAGGATCTGAGAGATAAGAAATGCTCCAAATGTAACAAAAGTTTGAGATTGGGATAGATGCTTTTGTAGTTAAGACGAGTCGTGATATGCATTTCGTGAGTTTCTCTGGTTCAGCATGTATAGATTATCTTGAGTAATTTGTTTAGCAGGAGTGGTAGATGCGTTGGTTGTCCATTTTAATTTTCAACTTCTGGATTTTTTATTTTTTTTTGAATCATTTCAAGATCCAATTTAAGCCACATTTTTTATTTAGCAATTTTCTGGGATATATTTTACATTTCTATGGAAGATTGTGAGGTAATCAAGGCTGTCAAACTTTCATTTTTAACCTCGAATACGTGAGGGATCTATAAACTCAGATTGTTAAATTGAATTTCGGATCCCAAGATTTTACAAGCTATATAAAATAGTCTTTAAGCAATGAGTCTAAACATATTACAATGTGTATGTAAACTTTCTAATCCATTGTTAAATATCATAGTATTTTGTCTTTGAAACTAACTTTTCCATGATTGAAGTACTAATGTAAAATAACTTAACTCACATTGAAATTTGATGTGTTAATATATGTGTGAATTTCATATTTTAAAGTACCTTAATTTTGAAAAGCCATAAATTAATAGTAACAACAGTAATACATAAAAACAGTAATACATTAACAATGACCACTATACATATTGTCGTTAATAGAAGATAAAATATTAGTTTATATAAATGATGATAATTTCAAATCAACTGCTTAGACATTTTCATGTATGCTTATAATTGTTATAGCAACATAAAAGTAAATAGTTGTTACTAATAGTACTATACAATGGCAATTGAGTAACGAATTTGATGTTTAAAACTTAAAAATTATGGGGAAGTAGACAAGCAGTAATCACTTCCAATTTCCATACATGGAAAGCCAATATTTTGACTACAAATATTCAAGTAGGTAAAATTGTAAAATTATGAGTCCACCGGTAATTTTGAAGACAATGAATCTAATGTTGCAGTTTACAGTATTGATTTGGTTATATGGTTTCCAATAATTCCTTTGAGTGAAACACATATGATACGTGGTCCAAGATCTTTATCAAAATGCCACATCAATGATGACTGAACAACCTGTGCAGACACAGGATTTTTACCAATGTTTAAAATTGAATGAATCCCAACAATAAATGTACATTGAGAGATGGAGAAAAGATAAGGTTTTTGAGTTGTGGAATGTGAGGTGGGACCATGACTTGTAGTTGAGAACCAATCAACAAGTTGTTGACTGGATTTCTTTTTTGATGTGCTTTTCTTTTATGTTATATTCATATTATTTTCAAGAAAGAATCAAGAGTTCTAGTTTTATGAATTCTTTTACCTTGTCATAAAAAATGACTTGGTAACATACATTTCATCATTGAATTCTTGGCAGAAATGTGTAATACATGTCTTGGGCTTCTTTGCTAGTCCATTGATCACTGTGTCCTTGTCATCAGTTCTCCTTCCCTTTCTTTTTCTTTGAAATGTTAAACAATAGCTTGCCACATTGATTATTTGTTGAAGGATTGGAGATGTAATGGAAAAGGGTATGTCAGCTATCGTAATTACATTCGTAGGCCAAGGAACTGGGAAAATCAACAAATACTAAGCCTGCAAAGCACTCCGGGAAACAGGTAAAATCTACTTGATGAGCAAAACAACTGTATTGATTATCATCTTCATTAATTATATTCACATTGTTCAATAGTTTGATGTACTTATGTGTTGATTATCATCTTTATTAATTATATTCACATTGTTCAATAATTTGATGTACTTATTTTAATTTTCTTCCAAAAAGTTTATAAATGTTGTAAGCTGTGGCTTTTTCATTATTAAAACCTTAGTCTCATCATTGTCAACACTTTATAGGCTGTTATAAATATTGAAAGAAATTTTTCTTAAGGCAGCAATATAAGCAGGGTGACATAATTTTCTAGACTGTTTAAGGAATGGGTCTACCCAATCGCTGAAACCTGCCGGTGTAGGCATGTGCCTCTGTTGCTGATGGCTTCTGAGATTTACATTTGTAATAACTTAGACAGCATCAGTAGTGGCATAACGATATTAAAGAAGTCACTCTTGGTTATTTTAAGAAACTTCGATTCATGTCTCTGGCCTGCAATCAACCAAAGATTCTTTTCATATGTCAATAATCTATTAATATGTGATTGCAGTTTTTCCATAATGCTAGTTGTTGGTAAACTTGAAATATAGGCCTCTGTTATTTGTGGCTAGCAAATCCTACTTCTTGCTTTCTAGAGGATTCTTTCTGGTTCTATTTCTCCATTGTTTTCAGGTACAGATTGGTTATAGAACCAGAAAAGATTGCGGGTGAAGGGGCTGAACTGAATTTGAATATATATCACAGAATAAAAAAGAAAATATTAATATCAGATATTAGTTAATAAATGTGCAAAAGGCTAAAAGCATATATGTACCATTGATGATAAAATTTAACCGATAGTTAAGAAAAACGATTAGCATCAGTGCTATTATCCATGCGAATAAAAAAGTTGAATAAATTAATTTTCAATTCCTAAAATAAAACTTCCATCATGGTTCTTTGGCTTTTGCCTCATGTGCTAGTTTTAATATTTTTATCTTTTCCTTTATATTAAGATCCACATGAACTGTTTTAGCAATGCACTACCTAGCCCATAAGTGCTATTTTAAATTTATGGTCTATACAATTCTGACATCAGGATAATTTACTGGTTGATGCATCAGTGGGCGATGGCTTCAAAGTCCAAGTCCACTGTCCCATTTGTTTGAGGCAGAGAGCTGGAGTTCTAGCAGGGTATGTATCAGTTTATAGTTCTTTTTTTTTTTTTAAAGTCCTTAATGTTTTATTTTAATCTTGGACTGTATAGTATGTTGCTGCAAGAAATTAGTAATGTAATTGTAGAATTGGAATGTGAAAGAGATTCTATGAAAACAAATATTATTCTTATTCCAGGAATCTACATTGCCACTGTGATTGTCTCCAACTCTCCTAACTTTAGTGCATCTGAAATTGCCCCAATATTCTTTAAACATGCCACTTTGAATCATGGAGATGCATTGGCTCTTAATGTGATGGATCTCCCAGACTCCCACATAATTGCTTACCCTTTAGAAAGTAAAATTTGTGCAATGACTGAAGTTACAGCTTTTTCCAAAACTGGAGGAAAACAATCCATACATGTGCAAGCCCTCTTCCTATACTGTAAATTTTTACTTGAGGCTCTAAGTCTATGCCAAAGAATCAAGTTTTTAATTAGGATTAAGTTCTTTCGTTCATGCTGTGGCATCTTAGTCGTTGAGCAAATCTGATGGAACAAGAATCTATGCAATATAATATTTTGAAATAATTGGTATATGATGTAAGTACTTACTGAAATTTAATATTTGTCAAGTTTTTGCGTAAATGTTTCTATCATATGATATCTGTGCACTAAAATTTCATTATGTTTAATACTTCATTCATTATGTTTCAATAATATTTTAGACAGTCAACATCTAAACATTTTTTTTCTTATAATGTAATATAATCAAGAAAATAAGTGCAATTGGTCAATTTCAAAAGTTGGGAGAAACAGAGATGGGTCTTGTGGACTTCAAAACATAATATCATAGCATGCAGCTGTTGTGATTATTATCTTATTTTGTCTCTGTAGCTGTTTACTTATAGGGTGCACTTGAGAGATTTTTGCATGATAACTGTAATATGCACTTTTCATATTTGGTTTGTCATTCTTCCTTGTAACTGTAAACTTCATTTGCAGAACCTAACTGGCAATCTGCCTTCAACTCACAGAACAAGTTTTAGCTCAAGCATTAGTGACAGTGATCGCCCACGTCATCGAGGGGTTGAACCTGCTTATTCTTTTGTTGGAATGCATTGCATCTTTGATCAATGCAAATCTGCTGGTACCTTTTTCTCTTGTGAAAATTTCACTGCTATATGTAGTTTTGAGTGGAATGAACAAAATGAAGGAAAATTAAGGAGGTATACTTGTGTTAGTGCTTTGAAGTGTGCTTCTTCAAAAGATAGGAGGACATTGATTTTTCAAATTCTCATTTCTTGTCTGAGTTTCTTGTTTTCATGCTTTGTTTACCTAATCCTCCCAGTTGTAACAACCTTTGTTTTTTGTATTTTTATTTTCTCATTAGAAGTATATTTTTAGAACTACGCAAACTGACTGGTCTTTTATGCAGTTACGGTATTGAAGTTTGGGCACATGAGTTCTGATTTACTTGCTTATGGGGCGTCTGATGGAACCTTGACAGTATGCACTGTTTCTGAGCCATCTTCTGTACTCAGACAATTGCAGGGGCATTCAAAAGATGTCACAGGTTTGATTAGCTGGTATTATTTCTGTGTTCTTTTCTTATATCCTAGACTCAATTACTTATACTGCTCGCCCATATATTGCAAAGGTGAAAGATGTGATTGGAATTGCCGATTTATTGTCCATGGCTGCATGCAGAAATGCTATGCATATACTAGAAGTTTTACGCCATGCATGGGTGACATGTAGTGCTTTCAGCATGTGTCGTTAGAGTAGAATGGAAATTAGACATAAATTGTGCTTAATCAACTGTTAGAGGTGGAAAAGGAGACATGATTATTTGAAGCGTTGAAGAGTATAATAGTTCAATGTGGTCGAATCTACTAACTGAATCCTATACAGAGGATGACAGAACACTGCATCTACCTGATTTACTTTTTGCCTCAAATATCAAATCTTTCCCCAATTTTTAATTAAATATTAGCTCACTGTGACTTTTTTTTTTTTTTTTTTCCTTTAGATGGTATAATTTGTTAGAGTTGGAAATGGAGACATGATTGTTTGAAGTGTTGAAGAGTGTGATAGCTCGACTTCGTCGAATCTACTAACTAAATCCTATACAGAGGATGACAGAACATTGCATCTACCTGATTTACTTTTTTAACACAAATATCAAATCTTTCCCCAATTTTTAATTAAATAGTGGTTCACTGTGACTTTTTTGTCCTTTAGATGGTATAATTTGCATTTATTTAAAATCTTTTTATCATTATTTAAAAGGTAATCAGCCTCATTTAATTCCAACTTTTTGGGCTTTTGGATAGATCTCTTGGGATTTGGTGTCAGATCCCATCAGCCTATATGGCCTTCATGTATCTACAAGTAAAACAAGATCTAAATTAGATAGTTTTTATATTATAAGGTCATCCCTAAACTGTTATTGAGGCTGAAAATCCAAGTCCTTAAAATCTTTTGTGTGCTATATTGTTCAAGTCCCAAACCTTAGGAGAACAGAAACAAAAGGAAAGAGGGAAACAAATAGGCACGATCAATTGATATGTTTGGTTTACTTAGTCCAGAAATTTCTAAAACTGAATTAGCTTTTTAGGAACTTATAATTTTCTTTGGTTTTATGCTTTTACTTTTCAAGCTAGAATTAAATGGGATGAAATATATATCAATATATAGAAACGGATTATAAAATAGAATTCAGTTGCATCATTTTTGAAGGGGAAACAAAACTAACTGATACGGTAAGTGTCTCTATGGAAGGCCACATGACATTGTATTAACATCACATTAATAGTTTTTCTTTTCCTTCCAAGATAAAATTTTATCACGCAGAAAAATGATATTTTCTCTAAACTTATTATAAATGTCATTTTAAAATTTTATGCTATTAGAGCATTAAAACATAATTGCAGTGATAATAATTAAGATGGTACTACAAGATAAACTCTTATATGACTAAAATGATGCAAAAGATTAATCCATCCTTTAAATGTCAAAATGCTAATTAACTGGTGATTTTGTGAACTTTTCCGTGTGAAATATTGTTCCATCAATGTCTGCTTCCATTTTCTTTGGAGCATCACTAAAGTTAACATCTAGAGGTACCCTCAAAGTTTGGGATTCTGTTAGATAATTGTTTATTAGTAATCAGCAGGGAAATTTGTTGAATGATAATGAAGCTAGTGTAAGCAAGTTTTCAATGGCCATATTTCACACTTGCTGACTGTTAAATATCTGAATTATGATTATTGTCATTGCTATGTACTAAATTATAAGTGTGCTTTCAGATTTTGACTTCTCATCCAACAATCAGTACATTGCATCATCATCCATGGATAAAACTGTGAGAGTGTGGGAATTGTCACAAGGCATTTGCATTCGAGTCATTTATGGAGTCTCTTCTCAATTGTGTATTCGTTTTCACCCTGTAAGTAGTTTGAATGTTTCATTTACTTTTATGATTTAAAACTTACTTTCTGTGTGAAGTTGCTTTTGGAAATTTAGTTACCATTTACACATTAGAGATGATGTGCTGATATGCATTACATTTATGAGACTGATATTGAGTCAGATCTGCAGCATTTTTTTTCTGTTCGTTTTTATTTTAAGTGGTGTTTGATTAGCTTTCAAGTCTCTTCATTGACATGAAAATGAATCTCTGACAGTTATTGTACCCTTCTAAACAAATTACATTTTTACTGTTCCTCTGTTACATTATGAGTTTCTTGGTTGTGGTTTATGAATTTTCCATTAGGGATCTTCACTAAGACAATTTTGCGTCCGTGCATGTTTTCTTCTTTCTTTGTAATACATTGACCACAAAAAGTTATGCTTTCTCCTTCGTTTCCTCTGATGCAGGTGAATAACAACTTCCTTTCAGTTGGCAATGAAAACAAAGAAATCACTGTAATTACCTCTTTCCTTTACTCGCCACATAATATTGACATGACGAACTTCGTGGATTAATGTGAAATTGTCTCAACAATCGGATGAATGCAACTGCCCTACACTTTTTGGTGATCTGAAAGGCTTGATTTTAAATTTTCATGTGTTCCTGCTTCCATTTTGGAGCAATGATGAGTTGTCATCCTAATCATGACCACACTTGGTTTTTGAATACCAAAAACTGATAATTCTAACCTGCCCTATAATTTTATAATTGTTTTAATACCATTGGTCGGTGAACTTCTTTGTTGATGTCCAGGTATTAAATTTCAGCACTGGAAGGATTATTCATAAATCAATCTTTGATGCTAAGGTTACTGCAATGGACCATGATCACACTGGTCAGCTCATTTTCTGTGGGGATGCACAGGTGAGTTTATATAATAACCTACCTTAACCATCTCTTTAATCCATGTTTAGCATTGAGATATTGGCGTGTGGAGTAAAACATGCAGGGATGTGTATACTGCGTCAGCATGGACTCGCACACAGGTGCTCTATCACGTTCTCATCGGCATCGTGGTAGTGGCAAGAGCAAATCTGAAGTGACGACTGTGCAATATCGTAGTTTCTCTCTACTGGCAGGAGGTCCTGTGTTACTGACATGCACTCAAGATGGAAGTCTCTCTTTCTTCAGGTTTATTTGTGAGAACATGCCTTACTAATTTTAGCCATTTTAATTAATTCTCTGCAAGAATAATGTTATGCTAGTTGGGTGTTGCAGTGTGGCAGTGGAAATAAAAGGTTATCTGACCCTTCGTTGCTCGCTCAAATTGGCTCCAAGAGTTCATAGTATTCGGGCTTCTTTCTGCCCCCTGCTTTCCCTTGAAAAAGGAGAATACATAGGTTGTCTTGAATGAAATGTTGACATATTTTGTAAAGAATCTAAGCTTTTGCTGATTAGAGAAACATTACAGTTGCTTTGCTGAATCTGATTTCTTAACATGCAGTTGCTGGAAGCGAGGATTCTAATGTGTACTTCTATGATCTAACACGGCCAAAGCATATGTGTGTCAACAAGCTACAGGTCCATCATTCATGTACATTCTTTTTTTCCTTTTAGCCTGGCTATATCACACAAAGTCTCTCAGCATAAGGAGTATTTGTGACTGCAGGGTCATCGATTTCCAGTTATTGGTGTTGCTTGGAACCATGGAGAGAATTTGTTAGCTTCATCTGACCTTTATGGCATTGTTATTGTATGGAAGAGAGCAAAGGCAAGTTCAAACAAACAAACATGGTAACAAATCTAAAACACATGCTTTCCTGGAATAGGAAGAAATTTAGCCCTTTTTATCTTTTGCCTTGTTTGGCCATTCTTTTGTTAACATCTGAATCATCAGTGGCTTCTTCCATACTGGTATTCCGTGATTCACTGTCTCTTAGAGGACACTTGAGTGATCATGTCAATTAATTTTTGTATTTGTCAATTCATTATCGGACGTATATGTTTTGATAAATTTTTTCAACAATTGAAGAGCCTGTATAAAATCAAATGTTGCATTTTCTTGAAGTATGTGCACCGTTTTGTGTGTTCTGGAGTGGTGAATTGACAGATCCATTTGTATTTTCTCATGGGGTGAGATGAGAGTGTTAGTTTTTGAACTAAGGAGATGGAGAGGAAGATGATGGCAGAAAGCTCAATCAAAGAGCTAATTCTTTCATCTGTATTTACTGGCACAAAACTCAGTACTTTTGTAGTATTTCCTACCTACTACATCTTTAACCCCATAACGTACTTTTAGCCAACTTTAAGTGCCACAACTTAGTAAACGCCTCTAGACTAATCTACTAACTTTCCCTTAGATCATGCAAGTTCAACTCGAAATTAGGATTCAATGGTGACAATAAGTGTAACAGCAGCTCTATTAGCTTCGTCAGATTCTCTTTTGCTACATGAACACTAGCCTGTTGTAACAACTAATATGTCAGTTAAGGTTACCAGAAGCCGATTAATCCTAGTCAACGACGCGCTACTGTGAGCGGCCACAACTATAATCTAACACAATGGTCCGTCACACCTTGTCACCTCAAGGGGATTCCATGCTATCCCTTAAGCAAGCTTGGAGGAGTCTCCTATCAGATTAACCGAGGCACTTTGTTATGAGCAGTTTGTCCATCCTCCGTGAAATAATCGGAGTATCGTCTTGAGAATGGGTTCGAAATCAGGTAGGATCCGGAAATGTGTTGAGCACTCTCAATCCTTGAGTTATGACAGTCAGCTTCGACTCCATTGATTTATTTTATTAGATTAAATACGTTTCAATAGGTCCATCTCGAATCATGCAAAACAATCATAATTTCATAAATTATAGAGAGCATAAATATACATTGTTCCAAGTAATTGCAATCCATAAAAAACGAAATGAAATTAAGTAATTTTACGTCTTTTTCAGAAGTACGTGGAGTCTAAAATCAGGAGATACGGGATTAACAAAAAATTGATTTGGACTCGGGCCCACCATTTATCTATCATCTATTCCAAAGGTTGTTAGGAGCTTAGATTTTGAAGCTCCTAACATTCATTCATCATCATATTAAAGTTTATCCTAAAAGGAAAGGGTACAAGCTAGAATCACATCAAAATATCAAACAAAATAAGTCTGAACAGAGGAGGATGTCAATTGAAATTATCTGAAACAAATCATCATAGACCATAATTCATGCTATTGGACTATCCTAAACATTATCAATATATCTCACCTAAAAGTAAATCATAAATAACACAAATCTATTTCTGAATCATTTCATAAACATATGGACAGAACATAATCTAATTCAAATCAGGACAACATATATGATTGTGATCAATTCTATCCTAAACATGCATACTAAGGTTCCAATACATGAAACTAATTCATCATTATCAAAACAAGTAATGCTTAGAGATATCCTAATCATGTTCCTAAACATGTCAGAAACTAACTTGCACAAGAGAGAAGACTCTAAAAGTATAATCAAACACAAAATTTAGATTCTGTCCCACCCCATGAGGAACAAGGACGTGGTGAAACGAACCTTTTTCTTTTCCAATAAGGATGAATCCACTGATGAGAATAGTACGCGGTGCTTTGATAATGGAGCTAGCACCCATATGACGTGGTAAAATTAAAGTTTTTGGAGCTTGATGCCAAAAATTAGCGGTCATGTTGCTTTGGTGACAATATGAAGGTTGAGATCAAAGATAAAGGAACTATCTTATTTGAGATGAGAAACAATGACTACAAAATTCTCCAAGATGTTTAGTATATTCCTGGTTAAAAAGTAATATTTTGAATATTGGATAATTTCTGAAAAATAGTTCTGGGCATGCTCTAGTTGAAAGATCGTGATAGTTATCTAATTGCCAAGGTTAATATAACAAGAAATCAAATGTTCATATTGGACATGTGGTAATTGACGCTACATATTTGAACATTTGTGTAGAGGATTCATCATGGATTTGGCAAATGAGGTTTGGTCGTCTACTTTTGAAAATTTCAAGGATTTAGGAGGTAAAAAGCTGGTGAAAAGAATTCCTGTAATAGTGAATTTATTTAACAGTTATTAATTTAGTTTAGATGAATTGTAAACTTGGAATCATATAAATAGTTACATAAGCTAAGTCATTTGTATCAAGTCAATACAAGTTTAAGTGTTTCTTCCTTCTGTTTTATGCAAGTGTTTTGAATGTGAGATAGTGTCCACCAACTCGTAAGAGTTCCCGCTTCGTCAAAAATACGAGGGATTTGTGCGTAATTTGGAAGGAGATTGTAACTCTGTCAAGGTCATTCGGCCTGCGTCACTTGAGCAAAAAATTTGGGATAGCTTTTCTCGTGCATTCTTTCGGATTAGGAATGGCAACGGGGTGAGGGCAACGGCAGGGATCTATTTTTCATATCTGGCCTCGCCTTCCTCACGGAAAAATTCTTTACTCCTTCGCGGGGATTTTCGGCATCACAGAAATTTCCCGCAAGACATTTTTTTTACTATTTTTAAATTATTTTTTAAAAAAATATAATTTATTAAATTATAAAATAAAAATAATTTTTGCTATAAATTAATAAATATATAATTATACATAATATATATATATATATATATATATATATATATATATATATATATATATAAATTTAATTTTTTTAGATCTTCACAAAAATTCACTTTGAAGATCTTTGTGGGCACTTGCGGTGCAAGAGTGTAATTTTTATCCGTCTTCACTCAATCAGAAAAGATCGCTGTAGAAATCCCCTCTAAATTGTCATCTCTATTTAAGATTGATTGTTGCTTAACATCAACTCTATGCGGCTTGACACAACAAATGATGTAGATTATGGCCTTCTTTTTGGTATGCCATCATAGATAATTAGAAATGACGTAACTTGCTCTTTAGCGTCAAAAATTTGCTGGGTACCTCGTAACAAAGACTAGGTAAAATGAACGTTGATGGTGGTAGCCATCTTAAGATAACACTGGAGGTTGGCTCAGTGGGTTTTGCCAGCATATTGGTAAATGCTCCTCCACTCAAGCAGAACTATGGAGTATCAAGTCTAGTTTGATTTTGACTTAGAATTTGGCCTGTTGGAAGGTTTTGCTAGACTGATCCCAGAGTGGGTAAACCTGTTGAATAAGTCTGTAGTAGTTAGTAGCACATATGGACCTCTTATCTTTGACATCAAGCAACTGTTAGCGGTAACCATGCTATAATCTCAAAAGTTAAATGATTAAATTCCTCTGAATACACCAAGTCTGTTAAAGTTCATTTTTAAGATCAATAAAAAATAACTTGATTTCAACTGATATATAAACTAAACCAATAATTCTGACCATCATATACACACAAATAAAGTAACAATAGAAGGCAGCCTAGTAGATTTTAAGACTGTCCACATTGTTGCTTTAGTTAGTTTTTCTAGCCCTGGGCTGTCAAACCTTATTGAAAAAAATAAATAAATAAAAGAGAGAGAGAGAGAGAGAGAGAGAGAGAGAGTGAGAGAGAGAATGAGAAGAAGAAGAAACACATCAATAGTTACCACGATCCAACTGTTACTTCATGCACGCTTAAAAGCATGAACCCCAAAAATAAAAGAAATATCCAAACATCTGCATCAGCAAATTAGGAAGAGCACTGCACAGCAACAATGATATCGATGATTATGTTTTTGTTTGTCTACACTAGCAAAGGTCAGAACAATATGATAACAAGAGGCGGCATAAAAAGATACGTGTATCTATTCTCTTTTCAATAAGTTAAAATAGTAGTTTAGATTATACACAACCCTAAATTATAAACATGAAACCAGAGTAGAAGAGATCTACATGACAAACAGTAAACAACCAAACACGTCCTTGACTTTCGAAGGAAAACAAGTTGACCGCCCTAAAACCATATAAAGACAACAAAGGTTTTCAAACCAGTTTCCCTCTGCCATTGGCTCACAAATATTACAGCGTTTTGTGCAAATATCTTTGCCTCCGTGTTTGCTTGAAGCCTACCCAAGTTAAAAAGACAAACTCCGGTTCCTCCGTTATCTCTATATCAACATATTTTGCTTATTTACTTTATCACCTCCGACGCCTCTTTGTTTCCACCTGAAAGAACACCGCAAAAAATATTATGCATACTCCCTGTATTAGTGGTCAATTCTTTTGCAACTTCTACTGAGATTCGGCATTTTAATTGACAGAGTTAACAACAGAAGCACCATAGAAAACTTAAGGTATGTTGGGCATTGCCATTGTCAAAAACAGATTTTGAGGCACAGTTTAGAAGAAATTCTCTTTGCCACTTGACAACAGATTTTTAATGAGTTTTGTTAATTAAAAGTTGATTTTGAAAGAAGCTAATATTTGAAGATTCTACCAATACCTATTGAATTAGATTGACAATGTAACTAACTACCTTCATAAATATCTAAAAATATTTTCAAAACCTTAAAACGTTATAGTGTTACAAAACTAAATAAATTTTTAAAATAGCAATGACAAACATGCTCTGAAAATATTTCATAGGACAAGTGGACCACAGCATGCTATAAGAAATTAACATAAATCAGCTTTCAATTATAGACTCTACAAAAAGAAAGACTATCATGCCCTAGAGGAGGGGTACGTAGTGTAGGACACATTAAACATGGTAAAGTGATTATGATAAAAGAGAAGAACTGTCTGGGAAAACAAGGGGTCATCTTTCCCCTTTTTTTCCTGCATTTTAGTAAAAGGGCTCAAAGCGCTTCCCTGATTGTAGGTGCAAATACATAGTGGTCCCCTTGCAATTAGAAATAACAAATTAAAGAAAATGATCCATTAGATATTTTTTAGAAAAAGTAAAAATATTTATAATGAATCAGGGACTAATATACTTGTTAATGCGCTATTGTAATTTAGGCATTAATGTTAAACATTTGATTATACATTACATGATAGACTTTTTTAAAAAAGTCTTTTAAAACCTTATGCTAAATGTTTCCCCACTTGAGATGGTTAGAGGTGATATTAGATAATATATATTTATTGTATAGCCTTTATTAGAATACCAATTATAAGTAGTAAACTGGCAATACTAAATTAGAATAAAATAAAAGAATTTGAATCACGTCATCAGTCTTGAATGGTAACCCTTTTGTTTTGTTCATGTACAAAATTTATTAGACTAGAAACCTAAGTCAAACCTTTTTTTTATATTAACAATGTATATTAATAAGTCCTAACATCCATTTAAAGTATTGATCTTACAGATATTTAGCTTGAATCACATTGAAATTTGAATAGAAGCCTTAGTCTCAAAAATTGAAATTTGCATTCTAATTCACGGTCATGAATTAGAAAGTCGTGACAACTATCTTGCAGAAAAGTTGGATAAATTTGGCAAACGATTCGTGGTGTATGTCGCGTCCAATGTCCGTTACTTTTGTATTTACTTGGAAAGAATCAAGTCTTCAACCAGATTATGTCAGTGTGTCAAAGAACTTTTGGAGCATCAACATTTGTGGTAGCAAAATAATGGTCGAGATCGCACTTTTGGCGAAACAATACCTCCATTTGCGCAGGTGATTTTGTAGTGAGTATCACGTCCAAAGAGGAAAAGCAGAAACCGCGACTTTCACTGTTACTCAAAGAACGTAACGACTATTTTTCCTAAAGAACTAATGATTTTATGTCACGTGTTAGATACAAACGAGGTTCTCCATCGCGATTGAGCAAAATTCAATGTCATGTGAATATCAAAACCATGATTATACAATCTCGACTGTGAATTTCATCTGACAAACAATAAATGCAAAATCTGCTTAGCACACTTTGGAGATTTAGATATAGTTTTATTTATAACATCTTTTTGGTGATTATATCCTATAAATACAACACCAAATGGGTTTGAATGCAAGAAAATAACATTTATTGTAACCAAACTCTTGCAAATTTATTTCTCAACCTTTAAACATTTAATTTCTTGTATTTGAGTTGTTGTTTGATGTAAGTATTAAACACCATTGGATTTGAGTTTGAGAGTTAGCCTTTGACTGTAAAACTCTTGTTCAAATTGAGTGTTAGTCTTGTGAAACACTAGTAAAATTGTGTGTGAACCTTCGTAAAAACGTCAGTTGTAAAGTTAGATGTGAATTTTAAAACACCATTGAACATTAGTAAAACACCTAATTGAAATAATTGGAGAGTAGATATAAGATTGATTAATACCTGAACTACTATAAAACTTGGTGTATTCTATTCTTCTTTTTCTTTTATTTCTTGCTTAACAAACCTTCCCCTCCAAAATTTAAAATTTTTCACTAATTTAACCCTCATTCTTAGTGCACAAAGTCCAACAAGTAGTATTAGAATTTGGTCTCAAACAAAACTTTAATTGAATGAGAAAATATCATGGTATAAAAAGGAATCCATGCTCACCTCAAGCCTTACTTTGATGAAACCAAGTATACTCATTGAAAGTATACAATGACGCTCTAATTGAATAGTAATGTGGTGGCTTTGTGGGACATTATAGCAAAAGAATAGAAGCCTCCAACTAAACCAAAGTGTTAGATGGTAGTGAATAACTAATTTTAAGGGAAGAATGGGTGAAAGCACATAGAAAGTCAAATAAGAAAAACAAGAGGATAATGATCATTCTTCTTAGATCTTTATCAAAAGAGAAGATTGGTAGAGTGCAATATTGTCCAACCATCCACGGGATATGAAGGCATTGGAGAACTATCACAAAAGCACTACACTTGTGAAATTAAGCAGGTTGAAAATTTATGTGGCGGAGTGGAAGCTCTTCGTGATGAAAAACAATGATTGGCACGTGGATAGTGAGTGCTCAAAACACATGACCAGAAATAAGAAGTTATTCATAGTCATTAAAGAGAAAAATGGCGGCAATATCACATTTGAAAACAATGTCAAGCGTAAGGTAATTAACATTGGAATTGTTGGTAAGAAAAGTCGTTTTTTTATTGATAATGTTCTTTTAGTTGAAAGATTGAAACATAATTTATCGAGTGCAAATCAATTATATGACAAATGTAATAAAGTCACATTTGATCCTAGAGAATGTCGAATTACCATCTTAGTGGATAATAATGTAGTCTTTAAAGGTGAAATGAGAGGCAATGCTTATTTAATTGATTTAGACAATTTAGCTAACCAATTCTTTAAGTATCTTGTCTCCATTAGCTATTAGCAATGGATTTTAACTATGGCACTGAAGACTCAGACATGTTAGCATGAAACTTCTACAAAGTTTATCAAAACAAAAACTAGTAGAGGGTCTACCAAAACTTAAGTTCGCAAAGGACAAGACATGTAGACCTTGCTAAATAAGGAAATAACACTAAGCATCCTTTAAATAAAAAAATGTTGTAAATACTTCTAGACATTTTCAACTCATTCATATGGACTCAGTTGGACCCACTAAAAATGTTAAGTCTAGGTGGAAAGCTTTATGCATTTGTCTCAGTTGACGATTACTCTAAGATCACTTGGGTATTCTTTTTTGCTCATAAAAGTGACACTTTAATGCTTTCAAAAGTTTTGCTAAAAGAGTTCAAAATGAAAAACGTTGTTTCATTTCTTCTATTAGGAATGTCCATGGAAAGAAATTTCAAAATGAATATTTTGAAAATTATTTTTTGGACAATGAGATTTCTCGTAACTTTCTACTCTTAGAACACCACAACAAAATGATGTTGTAGAAAGAAAAAATAGGACATTGATAGAGATGAATAAAAATAATGCTTAATAAATATTCCTTGACAAATTACCTTTGGGCCGAAACCATCAATATTTCATGTTATATTGCAAATCGTGTTTTTAAAAGACTCATTCTAAGCAAAACTTTTTATGAGTTATGAAGTGGTAGAAAACTTAACCTTTCATATCTTAGAGTTTTTTAGTGCAAATGTTACATACTCAATACCAAGAATAACCTAGAAAAATTTGTTTCTAAAACCAATGAGAGTATCTTTCTTAACTATTCCGCCACTAATAAAGCGTATAGAGTGTTCAACAAAAAGACTATGATGGTTGAAAAGTCTATGAATATTGTATTTGATGAGTCTAGCAAACTTGATCTTAGGAGAGGTTCTCTTTTTAATAATTTTGTAGGTGACTTTGAGAAGTTGAAGTTTAATTCAACGCCAAAAGAAATTGTTATTAATCTTGAAGATAATAAGTCATCACAAAAAGTTGAAAAACCTTAGCCACAACAAGAGGAAAACCAAGCTCAAGAACTATTCAAGGATTAGAGATACTCCAAGGATCACCCAAAAGATCTTATCATTGGTGAGACATCCAAAGGAGTAAATACTAGAGCTCAATTACATGTTTTAGATAATAATTTTACTTTTGTTTCTCAAATTGAGCCAAAATCTATTGATGAAACTCTTGATAATAAGAGTTAGGTGATTGCTATGCAAGAGGAACTCAATTAATTTGAGATAAGCAAAGTTTGGGAACTTGTTCCTATGCTTAAGGAACGTCCGGTTGTAGGTTGCAAATAAATGTTTAGGAATAAGTTAAATGAGTAAGATATTATCACAAGAAACAAATCTAGATTAGTTGCAAAGAGTGACAACCAAAACGAATGTATTGATTATGATGAAACCTTTGCCCCTTGTAGCAAGATTAAAGATCATTAGGATTCTTCTAACATTTGTATGTCACATGAATTTTAAGTTTTTCACATGAATATGGAAAGTGCATTTCTAAATGGTTTCATTGAGGAAGAAGCTTATGTTAAATAACTTTCGAGTTTTGAGTCTTATGTTTTTTTCAAATCATATTTTCAATTTAACTAAAGTCTTGCATGGTTTAAAACAGGTTTCAAGAGTTTGGTATGAAAAACTTAATTCATTTCTTTTACAAAATGATTCTGAAAAAGACAAGATTGATACTATTTTATATGTGAAAAGGCACAATAAGGATACATTTATTGTGCAAATATATATTGAAGATATATTTAGTACTACTAATGAATCTCTTTGCAAAAGATTTGCTAAGTGTATAACAAAGGAGTTTGAGATTAGCATGACAGGTGAACTCAAGTTCTTAGTTGGTCTTCAAATCAAGCAAACCAAAAAGAGCATCTTCATCAACCAAGCCAAGTACACAAAAGATCTACTCAAAAAAGTTTGGCATGGACGGATGCAAAGTAGCACAAACCCTAATGAGTGCAACTATTAAGCTAAAGAATGATGAATCGAGTAAGCACATTGATGAAAAGAAGTATAGAGGTATAATTGGCTCTCTCACCTATCTTACCGCATCTAAACCTGACATCATGTTTAGTGTTTGCTTGTGCACTAGATTCTCATCTTATCCTAAGGAATCTCATATGAATGTCGTTAAAAAAATTCTTAAATATTTGCATGGCACATTGCATTTAGGACTTTGGTATCCTAAGAATTCATTTTTTAGTCTTCTTGAATATTTGGATGTGGATTATGCCGGTAGCTTGATGGATAAAAAGAGCACTTTCGAAACTTGTCAATTCGTAGGTGAATGTTTAGTTTCTTAGTTTAGCAAGAAACAAGTTTCGGTTATTTTATCCACCGTCAAAGCGGAATATGTGGTGGCGGGTTATTGTTACCCTAAGTTCTTTGGATGAAATAACTCAAAGATTATGACAAAGATGTTGATCACATTCCCATCAAACGTGATAACACAAGGGCAATAAATCTTTCTAAGAATCTCACACAACATTCAAGAAGCAAACATATTGATATTAAACATCATTTTTTTAGAGATCATATCCAAAATTATAATATGGTGTTAGAATTTATTAACACCAATCACCAACTTACAGATATTTTCATTAAACCCCTCATTGAAGAAATAATGAACTTCATCAAGAGGGAATTAGGGATGCTAGATGAAAGTTTCCTAGGGTGAAAATCAATCTCACTTTATGTATTTCACTATACTTGTCAATATTAATTCATTATTTGATATGATTGGTGATTGCAAGATAACTTGTTGTGTTGGATGTTGTAGATATGTTAATTCATTGTGCAATTGTGTTTTTCAATGCCAAATTGCTTGAATTAATCATCATATATTATGTTGATCACATCAAGTTTGGGCCAATATTTCTTTTAATTTTTTTTCAAAAATATCTTCTAATTCGCAATCGAGATTTACAATTAGCGGTCGCTACTTACAAGTCTTCTTCAACCTTTCAATTTTTGTCAATTCATTGTCGCTATTTATGATCGCCGCAGCGAAATTTTTCAAATTTCAAATCTGTTGACTGTTGACTACATTCTTTCCCAAGGAAATCTTAACCGGTACTTAGAAATTTCATAAATAGCGGTCGCGATAAGCATGTAGCGACCGCGATATGTTGTAACTGCTGGCATTGATTGATTTGACAATCAAACGGTGTCTCTTCCTCATTCAATGTTTTTTTACTATTTTATAACTATTTTTCCCCTCATTCTTCACTTATTTAAGTCTCCTTCACAACCTTCTATTCCACTTTTATCATCTTCTTCGTCATACATCTCATCTTTTTTCAATTTCTCACATACATTCTCTTTGCCTCTACTCTCATGGCACCCAAGAAATTCACAAGAGCAGAAAAGAGGAAGGGGTGTTGCCCAACCTCAAGGCCCTCCTCCTCTTCATCTCATGAAAAGAATCACAAAGGAAGAGAAGCAAAGATACAAGGCCAACACCAAAAAGATCATCCAACTCAACAAAATACTATCCTTCTTTCTCGAAACTCTTGGCATCAAGGGAGAAATCCAAGCATTTCTCTCCAACTTTGACTGGAATGAATTCATTTGTAGTGAAGAACTGAGCTATGAAGAAATTGTACAAGAGTTCATGTGCACCGCCACTCTTAGTCGAAGGGCAAAATCTAAAGTAGGTTCGTATGGTCTCATCTTTAAGGCATTTGGAGATCCCTATTTCATTACTTCTGGCCAACTTTCTTCCCTTTTTAATTTTCAAACTGGAGATAATGTTTCATTCATTATCTCTTCCCTTGACATCTTTTGATCTGAAATTTTCATTGAAACCAAACATGATCAGAAAACTTCAGTGACCAAATACATCAAAACCTTAACCAATTGGCTCCTCCATAGAATTATTACCTTTTCTATCAATGCTATGGGCAATGGGAATGAAAAAGTCTCAAAAAAACTTAATTTTCTCTTTTGCCTCACCAAAAATTAGCTCATCCAAACTGGGAGATACTTTGTGGATCAATTGATCCACATGAGTACCAAACCTAAGAGCCAATTTATTCTTTCCTCCCACATCACAGTCATATATAGGTTTGTGGGCGCTTTGAATAATGAGAACAAAAAATTCCTCACTAAAAAGTATCTCACATTCCAAAACTTTCTCGATTTGACCTATTTGACCAATGTCAAGGTCATTTATCCCGACTCTTACGTGTATACTTTGAGATCCTATAGAGCAAAAAAACAGGAGACAACTCATGCCTCTTTCTCAAGCCTCTAAAAGAAAGAGGCTAGTGATTGAAGAAGGTACCCAAATGCCCATTTCATCTTCAAAGTCCAAGGTAAAGCCAAAATCTAATTCTTCTTTCATCTCCTTCTTTTCCATCAACAAGAAACTTGACAAAGTGATGAGAATGATCAAGAGAAGGTTCCTTCTTCTCTCTCACCTTCATAGTGACTTGGTTGACCTTCAAGAAAACGTTGATGCTACTCTATGTATCTTTTTGATTTTGAAAAATAGGAAGCACAAGAAGAAGAACGCGACCAAGAGGAAGAAGGAGATAAAGCCCAAGGAGGAGGAGATGAAGAATTCATTGAAGATAGTGATGATGATGATATCTCTCCTATCTTCTAGTTTTCTTTTAGCTTTATTTCTTTTTCATTTTTTTGTTTTTAACGTTTCCTGTTTTAATTTTGGCCTACGTGTGTAATCAAACATATTTATATGTTTGACTTGTGTTATGTATCTATTTTTTTAATAAAAGTTTGAAGTATGTTCTTTCTATGATTGATAAATGCAAATTTGGTTCAATGAATGATGTTCAAGTTTTAGTAAAAATTCTAATTATGTTACTTTATTTCTCAATTGATCGCCATCATATCATTATAATTATCCCTGTCATTGTACTGCTTGCCATTGCACTTAACCTTTCACTCTTTTTGATACTGACAAATGGGGAGAGCTTGCATATCATTAGTTGAGAGAAGTATAAATTGAGGTAGAGGATTTCAAACATTTCAATTTTTTAACCATTTCAACTTCACACACTCTAGAATACACTTACACATTTTTTATCCTTTGCAAATTCAATTTAAGTTGTCAAAATCAAAAAGGGGGAGATTGTTGGACTAGATTGATCAAACCTAAGTCAAAACTCTTTTTGATATTGACAATGTACATTGATAAGTCTTAGACATTCATTTCAAGCGTTGATTTTACAAATATTTAGCTATGATCACATTAAAATTTGAATAGAAGCCTTAGTCTCAAAAATTAAAATTTGCATCCTAATTCGTAGTCATAAATTAGAAAATCGTGACTCCTATCTTGCACAAGAGTTAAATAAATTTGGACAAACAATTTCGCAGTGTGTGTCAAGTCCAGTGTCGCGACCACTACTTTTATATTCACTTGGAGAAAATCAAGTCTTCAACCAGATTATGTCGGGTGACTCAAAGAACTTTTAGAACATCAAAATTCGCGATATCGAAATAATAGTCGAGATCACGATTTTGGTGAAACAACACTTCCATTTGGGTGGACGATTTTGTGGTGAGTATCGCGTCCAAAGAGGAAAAGTAGAGACCGCGACTTTTACTCTTACTCAAGGAACATAACAACTCTTTTTCCTAAAGAACCAATGTTTTATGCCAAGTAGACTAGTCATTAGATACAAACAAGGTTCTCCACTGCAATTGAGCAAAATTCAGTGTCATGTGAATATAGCGACAACAATTATACAGTCTCTACGTCGAATTTCATTTGATAGGCATTAAATGCAGGATCTGTCCAACATACTTTAGCGAGTTGGATATAGTTTTATTTGTAACGTTTGTTTAGTGATTGTAGCATATAAATACACCACCAATGGGATTGAATACAAGAGAATAGCATTCATTATAGCCAAACTCTTGCAAATTTATTTCTCAACCTTTAAGCATTCAATTTCCTGTATTTAAGTTATTATTTGGTGTGAGCATTAAACACTATTAGATTTGAGTTTGAGAGTTGGCCTTTGATTCTAAAACTCTTGTTCAAGTTGAGCGTTAACCTTGAGAAACACTAGCAAGGTTGTGTGTGAGCGTTTGTAAAAACACAAGTTGTAAAGTTAAGTGTGAACTTTAAAATATCATTGCACATTAGTGAAAAACTCAATTAGAAGAATTAGGGAGTAGATGTAGAATTGATTATGTAGAATTGATTAATATCCGAACCACTATAAAACTTAGTATGGTTTATTCTTCTTCTACTTCTTTTATTTCTTTCTTAACAAACCTTCCCCTCCCAAATTCAAAATTTTCCACTAATTCAATCTTTTTTCTTGGTGCACAAAGGCCAACAAAATTGATAAGACAAAATCCAAGAGGATATTCCCTAATATATGATATTTGTTGTTGACACAGTCTTTACAAATGAAACCCGAATTGGTGATAGGAAAGAGCGGAATCAGTGAGAGAGTCACCAAGAACCATCACAAAGACGAGAGTCTCAGGTTAAGTAGAATAAAATACAATCAATATGTTGGAATTTAGAAAAGAGAGAGAAGTGATAAATCATAAAGGTCCCACAAAGCACACACTTCAAATACCGGGGACTACCATACAAAGAGACAGGAAGTGTAGGAATAGCAACTAGTAGACTACATATATTTTGGTATTTATAAATGGGTTAGGTGCAGATACAGGTTTAAAAAATAATTAACTGCAAGGGTTTGGGCAAAATATGGATTTAATACTAGGATACCTGCCATATGAGCCTATTTATATAAATAACTAATTAAATACAAAATATAATTTTTATAGTATTATTTTTCAAACTTTAGAGAGCTATTTTATAAAAATTTATCCATATTAAATATTTTATAGTACCATTGTACCATTGAATTATAAATTATAAACTACTAATTACAAATTAAATCATTTTCATAAAAACTATTAATTAAAATATATACAAAATTAAAATAGATTCATCCAGATTTTGGATAGTTTTAATCAGGTTTTGGACAAGTATGGGTACTAAGAAATAATTTTTAACGGCGTTTTGAGGCAGCTTTGGATAATTCAATAATAAATTGGGTACAACAATTTTCACAGTACCTTGCATATTGCCATTCCTAGGTAACTGTGGAGAATCTCAACCATTCAATTAAAGCAGGATGGTGAAGTGGATAAATTCCAAGTTTAAAGTAATCACAAAATACTACATTGAAAGGGAAGTTGCATGGACAAGGAAATTAAACCAACTATGATGATGACAATGACTAAGACAATGAAGAAACAGCACATTCACAAGAAAAGAACACAAAAATGAGGGATTGAATAAGAAATGAATGCATTTGTAGGAAGGTGGAAATGGCACCTATTAAGGAAAAATTGGTAGAAGGTAAGTTGAGATGGTTTGCACTGATGCATTGCAGAAAATAATAATTGATGAGCTAATTTATAAAGTATGTTGAAGTGTTGTTCATTCTAGACGGTAAAAGATTGTTAAGATACGGCAGCCAATCAGCTTGAGTCTAGATGAAAAAAATGTGCAAGGATAATAAATAAATGCTGCAACATTAATTCAATACATTCAGTAAACACGTATTATTCACCTTTGTATCTGGTTGTCTGGAAGTAGCATGTGAATTTTGTAGCTTCTTTTGACCTTCAGATGAACAATTCTCACAGAAGAAGTGGTCGAGTCTTTTGGCTTCCTCTGCAGTCATTTCTATACAAGCAGGATGAAACCTGAATCAAAAGTAGTATGTTCAGTGATGCAATTGCTTTGTATGAACTGCAAATGTTTGGAGCATAATTTCTGTTCTGTACTAAAAAGGATTATGTGAAAACACACATATCACAACTCCATGAAATGATGTGTAAGCATCAAGCCTTTCACAAAATCTGTTGCTGACTACTTTACAATGGGAATGAGGATTGAGTAGATAGGATTGGACCAGAATCTAGCTAGTTCCCTAAAAAATGATGCACATTTCAAGTGTAAGGCACATTTCCCATTTACAAGTCACAACAGTAATGTGAAAACTAGGAAAGGAAAGATAAGAGAATCAGTTTTCCATAGAATGTGACAATAACTTAATCGAGCTTTCCAGAAAACACTATTTCAAATCATTGACTAAATGACTAGTCTCATACTTCTTGGTTAATTGTTATATTTCAAACATGGTCATAATTATGTAATACAACAAATCTTCCCACAAACTGAGCTCTCAAAATTACCAAGGAATGAAGCAATTTGACAGCAGAACAAAATAATACAATCCATGTTTTAATCTGGTGAAGCTTTTTAGACTCCAAGAGATTATGATACTTAAAAATGTGCAGTATTTCTGTACTGAGAAAACAGAGATAACGCAAGGATTCTCAAAACAAAAACTATTTTTTTTTTCCTTTATAGCTTGAATAAAAAGGTGTTCACTCTAGGCTAAAACATTAGTTTTAGCCCTTAAATTTTTATGAAGAATAGCCTTGAAGATATGAAGCAGCTAAAATACACGTGTGTGTGAGTGTGTGTGTTATGGCAAGCTGAGCTCATGGCATAACATATAAACTGTATGCAATAATGTAACGTAAATATTCACTATCTATCACACAAATTTTTGTCGATTTCATGTTCCACCATTGTTTTAGAGATTTGCAGCTCATAGATGACACAATTCTGTTCGGTTAAGACTATAAAATGGAAACATGAAAGTTTTACTATCAGTCAATGAGGACACCAATGAGGTGAAGTCTAAGACTTCCACAGTTGGCCAGGCCGTGTAAGATCACCAATTTACCAGTAAGGTTACGTTTGACACAAAGTTCAAATGGGAGCTAGATTGTATAATATTAGTAATAGCCAATGGTAGAAATGTTAAGGAGATGATAATTAGAATATAAATGTATTTTACTTATATTTGTGTATCATATTAAAACCCAAAATAAAATATCAAAATATTGATGGTACCGGAGCAAACTCATTGATGACAGTTGTAATGGTGGTGCAGGTGGTCATGGTATGGGACATTGTTTCTTTTCCTTCAATACCAATTAACTAAGTCCCTGTAGGATGTACTGTTAAAATGTAAACATGTTCCATTTCAGACCAGTTAGTCCACTAACAATTAGTGCCCATTAAACCTATAATCACAGCCCAAAATCTATATACAATAACCACAAAAGAATGCAAAATAAGCCAAATTCACAAAATTAAATTATCTAAGTAAAGCATTACCCTAGATTCCAATGAGGAGAGCACAAAGGATGATGCCTAAATAGAACCAATTCCATGATTGCACTCAGTTGGGAGGACCATATTTTGAATTTCTTGCCTCTAGATTTTCTCCCATTTTGAGTTGCCGAAAGAATACTTATATGCCGTTGTATATTAGATTTCTCAAAATTTACAAGTCCAATTTTTGTTTTTTAAGGGCAACTATAATAAAAGATGAGTCTCTCCACTTTCCGAACAACCTATAAATCTCCAATGCGCAATCCATATATCACCTGCCACATTGATATAAATAAGACCTCAGTATACCATGTTTGCAAACTTGTATTCAGGGACTAATTAACTAGTTATGCACATCTAAGCCTCTGGCTAGCAGTCCACAAATATTATTTCAAAATTACCATATTAAGAAATGACCCTAACTTTTGAGCGAGGAGAGTTCCTCAGAAATATATTACATCATGTAACCAGTTCCCCAAATCTTTCTAATGTCTCTCCAATGCTATTTTCATCATTTTAGAAGCTAAATGGAGTGAGGGACTTCATATAAATTCTAGTGCCAATCCACCCCATCTAACTTGCAAATGCCCAATTATGTTTAAAAACCCCTTTCTGAGTCGCAAAATCCCTTCAACCCCTCAATTGAAGTAGAATAATATCATACAATTTATCAATGGAAACACCTATTATTGAGTTCTCATATTTGTTAGAGCAAAATTTACTATCCAAGGGATCATGTTAAACTGGAGGAGTTCTGCTACAAGTGGCTATACAGAATGGTATTGATGGTATATGCAAAGAGCAGGTGACTGTCAGTGGACATAGGCACACTTGCCAACCCAATTTCTAATGTGTGTTTATTGCAGTTTTTCCACTAATAACTATGCCCTGGGATATCGGCTAGTTGATTCACTACTAACTATGCAATGTTGATTCTATCATAAGTAGGCAACACGCAAAAGATAAGAAATGATTAACATCAATATCATTAAAGTTTAAAACCATTTCACCAGCCATACATACCTGAATCAATCAAAATGTGTAAATGGGTTCGTATTAATACAAAAAATAGCTTCAACAGCAAGCAACTTACCAATCGCTACATCCTTCACATTGAACCATTAGGTCATCAGGATTGTACGGCATCTCACATTTGCAATACCTGCAAGAGTACTAAAATAGTAAATCATAAATAAATAAACAAAACCTCAGTTACAACATAACTAATCCATAATTAATTAATCCAACAGAACCTCGGCTGGCAAATTAATTAAAAAAACGCTAATAAAAGCACCCGCGACGTACACGGCAACTCTATCGGGATTAAAAGCGCCAGTGGAAGAATTGTACTCAAAACGACAGAAGAAATCGTCGTTCCCGACAGCGTCGAGCTTCGTGTAACTTTTGAAACTGTGAACCGTACACTTGCCCTCGATGGTGTCAGCACTCTGTATATCGTAATGATCGGAAAGGAACACCTCTTTAGAGCCGTGAAACTGGCGGCGGCCACCGATCGACTCCTCCGGACGGTAGTACCATCGGACGTGGACTCTGACGTTGGCGCCACGCCCGTCAGATTCGATCCGCTCGATCCTTGCGACGTAGGAGGGCTTGGAGGGATCAGAGGGGCGCATCAAGACGCAGTCGCCAGCTGAGGGGAATTAGTTAGTGAGGTAGTTAGTTAAAGGGAGTGTTTGTTTGGGCGGAAAATAAAGGGAGGGGGAAAAACCAAAAAGATGAAAAGATTATTACCTTTAATGGTTTTGTTGATGTGCTTGACGGTGTAGGAGTCAAGGGTGCGTCTAGGTGCTTTGGGTTTGGCCATGGAAGTGAAGTAATTTGCGTTATTTGCAGATTACAAATGACACGCACAGCACAAATACAAGAGAGAGATTATGTGGAGAGACAGAAGAAAAAGAAGGAATGATTTTATTTTATTTTTCAGTATAGTTGTTTATTCCATCTGTAAATTGCAGCTGAGCTGAGCTGAGAGGCATAATATTGTAGTTAATATGATGATATGGCAAATGGCAATTTTTAATAATGCAAGGCTAACATATGGATATCCATATTCCATTATAAGTTTTACAGTTAAGAATTTTTGCTTATATATCACACTTAACTAATTGTCAAAAAAAGAAAGCCTCCAATAATAAACTAGAATTAGTGAAAATTTATTATGCTTTGAAATTTAAAAATTAAAAATCATAAATGTTAAAACATGCTCAAAAATTTACCTACAAATGGATATTCGTATTCCATTCTGACCTTTTGAATTTTATATGTTCTATTATAAATTCAAAGCATAATAAATTCTCATTTATTCGAGTTTAATATTTGAAGCCTTCTTTTTTTGACAATTAGTTAGGTTTATGGATAATAATTCATGTCATATCGTGTCATGTCGAAATATGTATAAAATATAAAATTACTCTACCCGAACACGATCAATTTAATTAATCATATTAAAATCTTTAACTCTAACATAGACATATTTGTAAAGCAAATTACACGATACAGTCCGTATAACTCATTTAATTAATCATGTCATTAGCGTATCATGATATAAAAATACACATTTAAATTAAAAACATATAAAAATATTTTAAAATATTTAGTTTTTAACTAAAAAATATTTATATATTGAGAAAATAGAGAGTAAATATTAAAAATCTAAGCAAATAAGGTTGTATTCAAATACATTTTTTTATATAAATATTTTTGTTTAAATCTTATTTAAATATATATATTTATGTTGTGTATTACATGTTAATCCATTAACTCGATTATATAATCGTGTGATCGTATCTATTATAAATTAGGTAGGTCAACCTATTTAAATCTTTTTTTTTTATCGTATGATTTATTTTATGACCTGAACTTATTTATGTTAAATCCAAATCTATTTAATAACATGTTGTGTTGTGTCGTTTAATCAAGTCGTATCAAAAATTGTCAATTCTAATTAGGTTGATACATACATACTATTATGTGCAAATATTTTAAAATGTCAATTACTAAAACTTTTAAGTTTTTGTTATAATACACTACTTCATCCTTCATTTTTCATAATTTAGAATATACAAGAATAAAGCAATAATTTTATTTTTCTTTTTTTTATTATAAGTGGATCTACAATTAAATCTTAAAATTCTAATCAAATTTCTCAAAATTAAAAAAATAAAAATTTTTCAAATTAAAGTATTTAAAATTTTTAAAAAATAAAGCTAATTTATATCAAGAATTTTGACATTGAATACATAAAAAGAGAAAATGAAACCTCAAAAATTACCTAATATATGGATATTCATATTTTTATTTGTAACTAATTCACAAACTCATAAATCTAGTTTCATATTACCCATAGATATTTAAATTTGGAGTTCTCACAAGCATTACGAATCATTTAAAATAATTTATAAATTTCACAAAATTAACACAAAGAATGATGATAAATATAACCATTAATAATTAATTTTAATTTCAGCATTAAATAATGAATACAAAATGAAGTAATAAGTAAAATCCTCTAGAAAGAGATTGATGAACCATTGTCTCTAGTGACTTTACTTGATTCAAATTGAAAAGCTAAAAATATAATTTGTCAATGAATGCATTAAGAGGGAAGAGAAAATTCACTTTTATAAATGTAGAAGAAGAAAGTTATTTGGTTTTTAGTAAATTCATTTTAATAATTTTAGGTAAAATTTTGATCAAAAAATTTACTAGACTCTAGGAAAAAAGAAAAAGAATATGAGACAATTAGACAAAAAAGAAAAATAAAAAATTTACCTAATGTGTTGAAATTTTAAATTAAAAAATTTAAAATAATTAAGTGAATACCATGTAATATGTTCATCCATTTTTCTTACAAACATTGCAAATGTGATTTTCCTGGGTTATAATTAAAATTTTATAGGTTTTATTATAAAATGAAATTTAAGTATTTTATTATTATTTAATGATAAATTTAAAAATCATGGATACAATTTAATCAAGTTTTCATTAATACTCTTAATGAATTTGTTAAAAAAAATTGTATAACAAAATGAATAATTAAAGGATGAAAACTATATTTTGAAATCGAATAATTCAATAGTGAAATTGCATAAATCTTAGGAGGTTATATCTATATATATAGTGCAAATTAATGAATTTATATTAAATTATAGATATATGGGACATCTAAGAGTGATCCCTAAGGATCCACTCCTTCTCCAAAAAAATTCTCTAATTTTAGAAGAAAAAAAAAGTTACTAACTAAATTCTCTATTATTTCTCGACCCATGTCTTTCTAAAATTTCATATCCTACACCTCTCCAATTCAAATTAGATTTAGGATTACCACTAGCCATTTTGGCTAGTAATAGCCTTGTTTTCCTTTGTTATTTTTTAGCCTTTATTCATGTATTTACCGAGCTTTTTTCCTCTAAATATGGAGCTTTATATCTCTTTAATAGGTTTCACTGTCTCTTAGTGAACTCATCATGCTTTCATATTTTTAGAGATAGGAATGAATAGATCTCTAAAAATTATTTAATGACAGAGTTTTTACTTCAAAAATATGCTCCAATCAAGCTCTGAAGTGGTCTTAAGGTTATAAGACTTGCTGGTCAATCCAATTGCTAGAAAGTTTAATCCTCCCTTAGGTTATAAATTAACTCTTATTATATTTATTGCAACGGATTTTGAATAGCACATTCAAGTTTTTAGTGAATTTTTTCTTTGAATCTTTAAATTTTCCATGTGTTTTATTCTTTATAGGTTCTTAGTTTTAAGTTCATTGAATTTGTATTTAGCTAAGACTATTTATTTTAGTTTAGTATCTTCTTGCTTTTAATGAAATTTTAATAGAAAAAGAGTTATTTGGACCCTTTAACTATTAAGGTAAGTCCACTTGAACCCAAAATTAACTTTATAGCTTTTTAAGTCCAAATTTCTAAAAAAAACAATATAAATAAACTAATTTTGACTATAAAGAGGTGCATGTATCACTCATTTAATATAAGAAAGTGAAATATTAAATTGAGATATTTAAATTATAAATAATTTCTTTTATTGCTAAAAAAATAATTATGCCTTTTTTTTTAGCCACCCATCACACCACAACCACCATCCATCATACCATGACCAACACTATGTCATTTCTATCCTTCAATAATACTAACTCACTAACAATATAAATGATCATCAACTAGAGACTATAATCAGGGACTTTCAAAGATTGAAGATCATTCTAAAAATTACAACTCCTTTAGAGCAATTTATAGACTAAAAAACTCAAAATTGCAATATCTTGATTGGGATTATAATAAAAAAATTACAAGATCTTGATAGGAACAAACTCATTATTTGTTTTGGCAAGAAAAAAAATGAAAAAAGGATAAAAAGAATAAATTATGTTTAACTCATTAAAGATTAAGATAAAATTCAAACCCAAAGAATAAGAACAAAAAAATCATATTCTTTTCCTATCGCTCTATTTATTCCATTTAAATTGTTCTATTGAAATTCATAATAGACAATAAAATTAAAAAGTTTCATCAAAATCACACAAACATGATTGAAAACAAAAAACAAAAAAAAAAGGAAAAATTCTTAATTGAAGATCAAGATAAGACAAAAACTAGGAAAATTAAGAATAAATAAAATTCATTCTCCTCTCAATCATCCTTTGAAAAAAAAAGGGAAAAATATTTTAAAAATATTATGAGCTTTCCTTTCTCCACTTTGTCCTCACTTTTAGTGGATTCCTTAATTATCATTTATAACTTTAAGCAATACAAATTTCACATCTTGTAGTCTAGTACGCTTGTTACCAATCTATTTTCCAATAGTAGGCGAATGCTTTAGTCATTTTTTTTATTGCATTATGAGACAACCACTCATCGATGATGTGGTAAAAAGAGTTAGAATTTATTCAGATTACATATGTGAAAAAAAATTTTGCAATTCGAACCAATATAAAGATTAGAAAGGAGAGTGAATGGATTGATATTTGAGATTGCTTAAGAAATAGAAAAGGATCGAAGGAAGAAAGATGAATTGGATTGTGTTAATCTGTTGGAAAAAAAATGGATTAGATTAAGGATTTGGCAATTACAGGGCTTTGGCAAGATAAAAATATCTTCTTTTTTAGTTCCTTTGATTGATTGCACATCCCAGGCGCACCGTCACTAATTTCAAATTGAGATTATTTACCACTTTTCTAGAAATTTAGACTTAAAGGTCATAAATTAATTTTAAAAACTCAATTGAACTTATTCTAATAATTGAAGGGCCAAAACGGATCTTATGCCAAATTTTAATTTTTTTAAAAAACATCTTATACTATAGAGAGCAAATCTCATTAAGGATATATATATTTTTTGTGAGTATTCTGGATTCAATGCATCTTTTCATTTTATCCATTTTTCAAGAATGATTTCATTCATTCACTACTATAAATATGCATAAACATGTGTAACATAAATAACATATGATAAAATAAAAATATCATTCCCCCATTTTTTGAGAATTTAGAATTCATTTTCATTTAATAATTATTATTTTTATTTGTTATATTTATAGAATCATTATTATTTTTATGTGTTCTCTCTTTCCTTTTTCATTTCTTCCATTACTTTTGAAGTTGTATAAATTTGATTACGTAAAATTTGATGTGAGTCTCATTCATTAAAAAAAATAGTAATAATATCATTGACAATTATCTTGTCTTAAATATAAAAAATAATCATCATAGTTTTGTGATTATTTTAGGATTATTTGATTTAGCAATGAGCCATCATTGATCAGTTATAAGTGATCTGTGATTAACTATGAATGATCAATAAATGTAAAGCATTTGCTAGTTTAGCAAATGAACCTACAATTAAATTATAAAATAGTCACACCAAACAATTATTTTTATTTACATTTTATATAGTAATATACTTAATTCCTTTTTATTATTAATAATTTTACAATTACACATATAAATTATATGTTAATAAATGATTGTATAAATAATTTAGTTTTATTATTAATTTTGATTATATTTGATACACATATAATTTATAAATGAAGTATATGTATTTGCATTATCATATAAAATTTTGTAATATATTTTTTAATTTATAGATGATATTTTAGTTATATATGTGTGTGTATACATAAAATATGAAATACACACTATTTCAATGATAAATAACAACAAACATATGGTTAATATTGACAAAAATAATTGAAATCTAACATTTATATTTCAAATGTTGAAAAAAAAAATTAGCTTTTAGCATTTAGTTATATTTCCTTACATTAAACACTATCTTTGAAATAGAGCATTGAAAGATAATATTTACCAAATATGCATTTTCAATATATTAAAACTCAATCATTAACTATTGACAAACAATGTTGAACCAAATAGACACTTGATCATACTAAAGCATTTATAAATTTATCATATTTCAATAATTTATATATTTTCTTTTTTCTTCGAATAATTTTTTTATTTAGTGGTATCTATCATATATATTATTGTTTTA
The DNA here is from genome assembly GCA_949677035.1 of Omphalea diandra. Classification (NCBI taxonomy): domain Eukaryota; kingdom Viridiplantae; phylum Streptophyta; class Magnoliopsida; order Malpighiales; family Euphorbiaceae; genus Omphalea; species Omphalea diandra. The sequence continues at coordinate 58,795 of CATIWR010586648.1, forward strand.
TTTAGTTATAGAGGGTAGATAAAATTGATCCAAGTTAATAGGAGTATTAATATACTTTCATTAATTTGTTCAATGTAAAGTGGTAGTAATAACCTTATATCATTTTCAATTTATATTCTCTTTCTTTATTTAACAACATACTCATTGTAATTTTGTTTTATTGATTCTAATTCATTTAAAAATGTAATATTATCTCTAATTGGATTAAAAATGAACAAAATTTAAAATTAAAGTTAAACAACTTGCTAATTACTTAAAATAAATTATGCAAATCAATGAAGAGAGTTTTGTAAGGCATCTCTCTTCTTTCTTTTACAACACTAAAACAATTTGAACGGTAAGTTAATCAAAAGGCATATACAAATTCTCCTCATGCATTTATAGTGTTGTAAAATGGAAAGAAAGAATAGCAAAAAGAAAAAAAAAAAAAAAAGAAGAGATAATTATATATTATTTGTAGAGAAATTCATCATAAATATATCACTCATAGTAAGAATAAGTACCTCATGTTCTTGTGTAAATAATAATCTATTCAAATTATTTGATAACATGGACTGAATTTAAAATTGAATTATGAAGGCAGCTCTGATACAGTGTCCGGTAGATTATTGTGATTATAGTCCACTCTAATTGCTAAAAAAAATTATGAGTGAGACTAATGAAGGTATTTTTCATTAACAACAGGGAATCACAAATCATATCAATCTTATTATACTAACTTTCTTGTTGACTTCATAGTTAGGATATTATTTGCAATATGAATTAGTAAACCTAACAGTTCAAATTAATTTTTATATATTGTGGTATGTACTGTTATCCAAAGTATCAATGAATGAATGATCTTATTATTATGAGCATTATTATTTTTTAAGCATCATTTCTTGGTGGTTTTTTGGTTGAACATTATTTATTTTGTTCTAAAGTTTTTTGCTAAATTATTATTGTAATAGTTCATAGATATAGGCTGGTATGGAGCCCTAAATATGTCCCAGGCTATAATTTTACAACTTGATTACCAATTCAAATAATTTGCTTACCCATTTAAATAAATTGCTTACTAAGAGATTGTAAAAATGGAGAATTCAAGTTTAAGATATTTGTGCATTCTATACTATTATTGAAATAGTGTTCTTTTAGTGCTTAAATATTCGAAGTTCTTGAACATTCATAGAGTTACTCTCAGTTGGTGCAGGGAAGTCTATTAATTCAATGCAAAAATTAAAGGCAAAAATGCTAATCACATAAAAAGCATGTTATGTTTCATATGGCAAGTTTGTAATTCCCCTATGTTGTATTGTTGTTGTGCATATTTGATAACTAGATTCTTAATGTATATTGAAGAAAGCAATTTAGTTGTAATCAAAATATCCCATTATTATTAGTATTGAAAAATCAAAAAGTAGAAGAACGAATAACTAAAAGAAGATAAAGTAAAAAAAATATATATATATATTATGTCAATAACTTAACATCTTATTATGTTGACATTGAAGAATCATTATCTTCTTCAATCATGGTGAAGGTGAACTTCAATTTATCTCCTTATCACAAATAGTTTTCATTCACAAATTGCATCTACCTTCTTTCCATCTTTTCCTTATACATAACAATATAACGATAAATAATACCTTTTGATTCAAATTTCTTATAATTGCACTTGAGGTCTTCATCTACTTCTCTTAACTCAATAATGTACATAAAGGCCTTAATATATTCGTCATTTATCATAACTCTCCCTAAGATTTTATGTTTCATAACCCTTAATTTATCTATTACTTCTTTTTATTTCTCATCTTCTTAAATAAACACATGGTAATACCATTTGCATTTGATCTCCTCTTAAACTATGTTGAATAGAGAATATGTGAATACTTGTTGAATCTGCCTTTCCTACTCAAATCATAAGATGCATTTAGTGACTTTGTCTTTTGAATGATAATCAGTTTAATGCTCTCTTTGAATATTATGTCATAAATTTATCTCAGATTGTTTCACATATTGTTTGAGCTTACCCATCAACTAATATATTATTGAAAAGTTTCAACAACCATTTATTTTCTTCAAATCCATAGTTCCTTACAAATTATTTCAATTTCTTCCAAACATCTCTATTGTTAAGCTATCATATATAATTGTAACATTTGCAAAATCCTAAACACGATTAAACTTTTTAGGTACTTTGTACATCACATGTCATAAGTAATATGTATATCTTATGTTAGGCACGATTTCTTTTTAATGCTATCATGTTGATTAGTTAGAATGGATTGAGGGTGAACATCTTTCATTGTTGTCAACTATTTTTTGAACATCCATTTGAATTTGTTAGCATCCTCATATGCTATCAGAGCACAACCTAAGAGACTGGATTGTCAATGGTGATCGACATCAATAAAAGTAGCATATAACATCTTATATTAATTAATGAGGCAGGTTCAATAAAAACTCATAACACCATTGAACATTTTCTAAATAGCCTATTAAAGGGATCAATTTAAATAATCTTAGATAACCTAAAAATTATTGTTAGCATAAACTTTTCATCTTTTTCTTTCATCATTAAAAAAAAAAAGCTTATGGATAGAGTCAACATTGCTTTCATCTAGTCATATTCTTCACTTTTATTTATGTAATTACTACAATCTTTTGACAAACAACTTAAATTTCTCTAGCTCGCCTATTTAGATTTCCAAAAGTCGAGCACTTTTGCATAACCTTATACCAACTACATTGATTAATCTCTAATTTTCTCTTCACATTAAGCGTCACTTTCCTGTGAGCAATCATGTACTCAAGTAATTACACCATTCTCATCTTTTAAATCAATAACTCCAGTATCATTTAACAAACTATCATCATCACTCAATCTAAATATTTCCTTTAATATGGCATTGTTAAACTCACATTTTTTCAAACTAATCAACAATTTTTTTAATTTTTAATTGGCATAATTCTTCGACATCAATTTGTTGATGTTCATTACAAAAGCAAATTTAAATAAGTTATAAGAAGCTATTCCTTTAATTATGTCATTTAATATTTTGATAGATAATATAAATCATGGAGAATAGACATGATGGAGGAGAAGTTGACACTAACTTCTTCTCTATATTAATTACTATTTAATAGAGAAAAAATATGGAGAAAAAGTTGTTAAATGAATTTTTATCTAATTATAGCCTGCATTAAGGGTATATTAGTCAAGACATAGTCGTAATTTAGCATTAATTGCTTTTAATTCGGACCAATATGATCCAACAAGCACTTTCATAAAAATCAATGTATATAATTGATCTCAGATTTAATTTTAGATGAGTGATTGTTATTTTCAACTAATTGTTTATTGGAAATAAAAATTTGATATGTATCAAACTAAATGTTTGATTGATAAATAATTAGAATTTCATATAAAACTGCTTAATTAAAATAAAGAATTATTAAAAATTATAAAATAGACAAATAATAGATTACAAGACTAAAAATAATTTCCATATATTATTTATTTTTTAAAAAATATTATTTACTTAATCATATATTCTATATGATTGTTTTATTAAACATATTTCAAATAATACTTTAAATTATAGTCACATAAAACTCAAATGATCAATTACTTAATAAAATAATTGTATACTTGCTTATTCACTAGTTGAGAGGTACTACTGTGTTACCAAGTTATTTCATTCCTTCTCAAATCCTATATATATATATATATGAAAATTACTGTATACATTTTTTTATATTTTCTTCCTTTTACTTTTTTTCTATTATAATGACACATGTAATAATTTAAAATATAAATTTTCATTACATTATTTAGAATGACATGATTTAAAAATAGAAATCTTTCTTATAATTAAAAAATATAATAATAATATCAGTAATATATTATTATAATAAAGAAAAAGTAAAAAAAAAAAAGGTTATATATATATATATATATATATATATATATATATATATATATATATATATATATATATATATATAAAAAAAATAAAAAAAAAAATAAAAAAAAGAGAAACAAACAGTATACGAGCAGACAGATATATTTATGAGAGAGAGAAAGGAAG
>CATIWR010586649.1:0-11892 GCA_949677035.1 Omphalea diandra
GGCCTGAGCATGATTAGCTGCAGCAGCCGCTTGCAGAAGTTGAATGGAACCATCTCCTCCCACATCAAAATCATTTTCAATTTCACAATCACCAGCTAGAAGGGGACGAAGAAGTAAAGGTGCCATACAGGCAGCAACAGCCGAAGTGCTCATCCGATTCTCAGCTTTGTGAGAAGACACAGTTTGCATCATCAATAAAATTCTGAACCCAAAGAAAATGCATAAAATTATTTAAAATCAACACCTCAGACACAGCAGAGAGAGCAATACTTGAATAAGAAAAAGAGAGATCTGATCCATGAAGAAAAGAATTAGGTACATGGACACATTATTATGTTCTCGAACACGCATGACAATTTGTATGACACAGATTTGTAATCCAAATAACAGAATATTTAAGTTTAATTTAAAATTATTATTTAAAAGAAAAGGCTTAAATTCATGTGAACTAAAATATATGGAATCCCCCCCCCCCCCTCCCCCCCTCTTCTTTTACCCGATCTTCCATTGCTTGTGAAAATGTACGGGATACAGACAGATCTTAACTTTTAACTTGGGTTATCTTATTGATCATAGGCATTGTAAAGAACTTTGTGTGCAAAAGTGCAAGTATACTAGATATATTTAATGCAAGATGAAATCCAACTATAACTTCAGGGTATTTCTTTCTACCACCCAGTTCTACCTAAGCAACTACATGAAAGAACCTTCCATGGCCAAACTCAATCCATTCTAGCGACAGACATGCTTACTGATAGAGAAATTAACAATAGCATGCATGTTAAAATTGTTTGAGAGAATCCAATGCACAGTTTAAAATTGTTTAAGAGAATCCAATGAACAGTTTTCAAACCAAAATACATGTAGTAATCAATAAAAAAAAGGAAAAAGAAAAGAGAGGAGAAAGTTTGAAGGTATGTCAGAAGATCCATAAATTCAAGTACAGCTAAAATAGACATAATGTACCTTTGTAATAAGTGACGATTTGGCTCAGGGAAGGTTTCTAATAATGCTACCCGCATGGCATTAACTCGATTGCCACGATCAGTTCCTAAGCATTGTAAAATTGTCAAATAATGGGCAAACAGGCACTGAAAATTATGTAACTTAAAATCCAAATATGATGGCATAAGAACAAAAGGAAAACTCAATTTCCCCAATTAATTCCACTGAATTTTTTAAGAAGCTTACAACTTCAGTACTGCAACAATGTCAGGTTAATATCTTAAAGTGTTAAGGTATATCATAAGAAATTCCCAGCTGCCTTTCAATAAATTGTATCATGGAGTCACCAACACAGAGGAATTGGGAAGGACTCGACTCTTGACCTGATTCAACTAGTCTTAAATCCAAGAAAATTAAGTTATCAACATCAAAGCAGATCAATTTGATCAAGACAGATTTTATTGAATATCCAGTCGATTTAAATCTGTAACCTGTCACCATTATCTCCAATCACATCATCAAGGCACACACTTCTTCCTCTTATAACTAGCATAAAAATTGCAATCATGGAAAAGCATATACCTGATCAATCACATATTATATGTTCAAGCAATAGAACTAAGTCCATAAAATAGCCAAATAAGGGTAACTGTTTGGATACCGAAAAAAATTCAGTAAAAAAAACTGCTGATAGATATACCCATTTTTTGTGGTTTATTGAGCATCACAGTAATGCAAACTTGTGTTCCACTAACTCACCAATAGAGTTGAATATCGTAAAAATATTTATTAACTGTACATGCAAAAGGCACAATATAGCAAGTCAAAGAGTAAAGTGAGATTTACATTCCCAAACAAAGTTTTTTATGTCAAAAATCACAAGAATGATTTTAAGCTCTATTAAAATTTGACCAATAACAGCACTGTATTTCCTCCCAATCACGGCATCCCGTGTTTGAAATATGGCAATAAAAATTAAAATTTTAAAGAAAAAACTGTGGAGTTCAAGGATAGTGATTCAATGAAGTTTCTAAGAATGGATGAGGATCACCAATCTAAGAATTATGGACATACAAATTGCACTGAGATGTAACATAATTAATACATGAAAGTAGACTTACGAAATGCTTCTAGCAGTGCATTGCAGCATGATGCAGGGACTGGAGAGGATGGCAACTCACGGAGGAAATACTGAAAAATTGCAAGAATATGGAATGAAAAAATGAGTTGCAATATAGGCTGCAGACTGCATTTTCTATGACTTAAAAAGGAAATACCTTGACACAGTCAGCAATAACATGAGCATCTTCCTCTGCAGAGAACTCTGTTTTTCCTATATCATAAAGCACAATCCCACATCTTTTAAAATATTAAAGAGTAACTTGAACTAAAGATGTTTCCAAATGTAAGACTACCATGCAACTGCCTTCTATACCTATACTGCACCATAAACAAGATAGCTTCACTAATAATTATCATTTGAACCTATACATTTGCCCATGACTGTTCAATGCTAATTCAAAGAAAAGAATCTATAAACATGTCTGCTATGTGAACTGTGATAACAACAACCTTCATCAATTGCATTTAACAATGAACAAAAAGTACAGTATAGTCGAGGAAATAATAAATTTTGTAAACAAACCTTGTTCATATTCCTGAATTCTATGCTCGACATCATCAACAGATGCAGCTTGCCTCAAGATTCCTTCCACCTTGATTCCTGTTAATTATTTTCAGCCCATCAGATTCAAGCAATTGGAAAAAGAAAACAAATCTGGCCATATTTACCAATTGCATAATAGATTATCCTGACTCACTAGTAACTAGAGATATTAATAGACTAAGAAAATATCTATATGTAAAAGCTTTAGCTTGAGAAGCTTGGGAAGGTAAAACAAATAAAAGAGAATATCGAAAAGATAAATTTACATAATTGTTTGTGAGATCCATCTTTATTATCTCAAAATTCAAAAAAAAAAAAACTAAAAAGGACAAAGAAAAGTTATTATTTTCTTCGAAGGCATTGCAAGACTACAATAGAGTTAGAACTAAAAGAAAGCAATTATAAAACAACCCATAGACCAGAGAGAAAGAGAGAGAAAAGACAGTGGTCAAACATCCCAACGATATGTGCTGGCAAAAGGAAATCCATATATAAAGACAGGGATGAAAGGTGATAGAACTTTCAGTACTAGTAATAGTAGATTGTGGTGGATATCAGTTCCGTTGATTAAAAAAAATACATCCATGTGCACATTATATTACTCATTGAAGTTAGAAAAAGTGTATAATAATATTGAGGCACAGCAAGAAACCACTTAGCAACAATATTGTCTTGGATAAATGCATGCATAATATCTCAAGCACAAGAAGAAAAGGTATTGCCCAAGAAATAGAAAAGTTTGATTCACATTCAGCAGAAGAAGTATGTATGTAAGTAGTTCATTCCTAGAAAGACATATTCAGACACTAGACAATGGTATCGCAAACAATCATGGGAAAGAAAAACCTACCATGCTCTTCTATATACCTAAGAGCTTTTTCTAGAAAAGATGGAGATCCATCAACATCTTCTAAAGCAAGTAAAACCGGTCTGCCAATGACCAAAGCTTTAATGGGAACTTTATCCTTAGCTACAGGGTGGAAGACAAAGCGTCAGTAAAAAAAAAAAAAAAAAAAAAAAAGAAATAAGTTCCAAGTGCAGAACTTCATTAAAGAACTCATGCTGTGAATACTACTATAAAAGTACTTTGAATATTGCTGTAGTGGCACCAAACATCATGATAAAATGAAAACAAAAACTGGAAGAAAGATAAAAATTGAAATACCAACAAAAAATAGCATAAGCCTATTCCTGTTTTCAATAAAAAAAAAATTACATAAAGTAAAAATTAGGTATTCTTAATGACTATCATTGCCTGTCAGATTATCACCTTAAATTTAAATAGGTTATCATGTTTTTCTGTGACAAACTCCAGATCTTGGTTCATCCAACCGAAATTTTAGGCCACATAAGAATCTTAAATGCAGAAATTTACATAAGGTAGGCAGAAAATGTGAATGCAAAACATGCAAGACATGCTACCATACACTGTTCCAAAGAACCATTAGTTCCATCTGTCTGGTCATTCTTGAAGATACCATTTTGCCCCATCACAAGAGTAGCGCTTGGTGCTTGTGCCAGAGCATTCTCAAGTGCAGTCTTCCACTCAAATAAATCTTCTGAATTTTCAGCCTGCTCCACCAAAAAAAACTACCCATATTTAAACAGCAAATAATATGATCTCAATAATGCCAGAATAAATAGTGGGAAAAAAATATCCCAACTCTCACTTTAGCATGTGCTATTTAACACTACCCCCTTTTATTGGTTTCTTCAGTACATTTCGCCTACCCAAATCAAGAACACATTCTTTTCCCCCATAAGCTCCTTCATTAAAAATTCAAAAAACTGAAAGTCAAATCAGTTTTCACTGGTCCTTTCAACCAAAGAACCAGTTTATAAAGTGAATAATGAAACAAGGACAATTGATGTACTGAGTTTTTTTTACTTCCTTAACTTTGACATGTTTTAAATTTCAAGAAATCTTGACTCAATCAGATATGATGATTGGTGATAAAGCAATCTGTGCCTGCAGTTCAATAAACTAAGAACTCTTTGTTTGAATGTACATTGATCTTATTAATGAAACTGAATTTTTGCACTGGTAGAAAATTCTACAGGAATATATGTGCAATAACGATGCAAAAAGAAATCCCAAGGAAGGCATTGTAAAGGAATAAAGAACCACCTTAAGGGTGAAAGCTCGCCCATCGCGACCATCAGGAAAGAGAACAGTCAAGAGTCTTTTGTCTGCCTTGACAACCACACTAGAAATCATTCAAATAAAGTAGTATGGAATTAGTAAAGAAGACTAGATACTATTCTGTAAACAACAATGATAAATTGATCAGAAGTTAACAATGTCAAACAGCAAGCTGACCTGCCTGAATTGTTGAGGTCAATTCCGCCAAGAGTCAAGTTCACTTCACTCCCTTTTGGAGGCACAGAACTCTGGAAAGTTCAAACATGGCAGGTAAATCTGATATGACCACAAAAAGGTAACTAGAAAGCAGAAAAAGAGGAATGGACAAAATTTTGATAATGATAACAGTGCATATTGTTGACTGTAGAGCATGCATGTGTACAAATTATGCAAAACTACTTACTGGATCACTTCTGAAGAAAACCAGCGATGTTCGTGTGAGAATAAACCATCGCTTTTTCCAGGATGTCCAACCAATGCCTAAATAAAAAAAATTGTAGAATATAACTTCAGAATATGTCATGATCCTTGTAAAAGTGATGACAGATACAACTTAAATGTTCCTGATACATGTATAAAGGTACAAATGAATGTTGAAAAAATTCAAAGAGTGTGTGAATATTATATTCAGCATAAGGACATGCTTTATTTAAAAAACAGATGTAATATATTCTGCATAGATATTTTTAGTCAGCATCAGAAGCCAGAAAAGGCGCTGGAAAATTTCAATATATTTGCAAACACCCCTCAATCATATATCTAAATTTTCATTGAAATTGATTACATCCCCCCCAAACAATATAATGTGTTGAATTATAAAAAACACTATATGTTAAGATAGAAAGCAACAATATTGTTATTTTGCTAGAACATACATATTTGTTAACAATAGTGAAGTTTCTTCTTATCGACGAGAATGTCATATGCTCAAATTGTGGAAACAGGCTCTCTACAGAAAAGCAGAACAAAGGCTATATATAAAAATGGATGACACTCCTCTGACTCTAACAAAAAATTGGAGGCTCATGCACTAGGACTCCCTTGCCCTTTACATATATGTTTTGTAAGGTCTTGGAGTCAACGTGCACGAAATGTGAATTTAAAGTAAAGTTCTCATCCTACGTTCCTTCTATAACATTTCGTACAAGATCATCAATATGTTTGCATTCGTATCTTGCTATTTATCATTCTCAAAGAACTAATTAATAAAATAAATAAACAAAATAATTGAATGAAACACACCTTTCGATATTTATCACTCTCAAATAATTAATTAATAAAATAAATAAACAAAATAATTGAATGAAACGCACCTTTCGATGATATAAAAAGTGGCCCACTCTTGAAAATCTGCAAAATAATCAGACTGCTAAATAACCGGGAGCTTAAAACAAGAGATTATACATCAAAATTAGCAATGACGCTCCAGCTCGCAACAAACTATATTACATATCAGCATCAGTAACATTCTCAGAAAGCACAGCTAAGGAAAAAGAAAGCAAAATCACCGCATTTCCAGCCCGAGAACGAAGATCATCATGAGGTCCTGGAGGCAGTTGAGGAGCACCGCCATCCACCTGCACAGAAAAATAATTAAATAAATATCAGTTCGATCACGCATTTTTATTTATTTTTTTTGGGGGGGGGTGGGATGGATAAGCAATGTTATGAATCACATTGTAGTACCTGAGACGATTCCGTGTTGATATTCTTGCTAGTAGGCATGGCGTGATCCACAAATCAGAAAATCACAACAACATCATAGATCATCAACGAACGAACGGAATGCACTTCGTTTGGATGGAGGCTAGTTAAAAGGAAAGAAGCGTAACGGTGGACACAGAAGAAAGATAGAGAGAGTTGAGAGAAATTTTAATTTTTGGTTTGGTATTTTGTGTTTTGGTTGGTTTTGCTCTCCATCTTTCTCTGTTTTTCTGTCATTGAATTTTTGGAAGCAATTGGAAAGAACGGAATTCAACGGAAACCCGGTGGTCAAGCAAAATAACACCTTCCTTTCCTCTCCTTTCCTTTTTGCTCCCCCAGAGAGAGCGGGGCCTCCTAATGTGAGGCATTTCTACACGTCACCCGTATTTTTAGTTTGTATTTGCTTTATTTATTTATTATTATTATTTTTCCCCCTCTCCATCTCGGCCCCAACGTGATGGAAAAAAAGGAGGGGGTAATCTCTGTAATTTCCAGTCATGTCTCTGTCTTGATGCGTGCATACTTATTTAATAATAATTAAATATGTCAAGGAAGTGGTGGAGGCACTGTCGTAAATAATGCCACGATGGCAGCACAAGGTACTCATGTGCTCCTCCCTTCGTCGGATAGAAATTGTCGTCTTTTAAAAATATGTATATTTATTATATTTTATTTTTTTAACAAATTATTATTTATTATTTAAATTATTTGTATTATTAAAATAATTAATATTTTGAATTTTTTAAAAAATTAATTATATTAATTTGTTTATAATTATGACTATTCAATAATTTTTTTTATTTATTTGCGTTGATACGTTTGTTGACGATGAATGGATAGGCAAATGACGAGGACATCAATTGGGTCATGCCTCAAGATTTTTCTCTTCTTTTTTATTTTTTTTGGTTCCCAAATTCTTAACATGGAAGGGAGGTCTAACTTTTTTTTATTCCATCTTTTATAATTACAATCCGATATCTACATTATTTGTACGAAAGTATACTTTAATGCGATGTTAATCAAGTAGGGAGGAAAGAAAAGTAAACAAAAATTATTTTTTTTATTTTTTTCATATTTGGATAAAAATAAGAAAAATTAAAATAATTTTATTTTTTTCTTATTTAAAAAATAAAATATAAAAAGAAAAAAATATTATTTATATATTTTCTATTTTACTCTTTATTTAAAAAATAATTAAATATATAATTGTATTGTAGAATGATAAAAAAATAATTATTTTATATTTTAATTGATTTTGTATGAAATAACAATTTATATAATGAAAAATTGTTAATATTAAAAAAAAATCTAACATTAGTTTTTTATATTTTAAATTTTAAAAAAATTGATTTATACATTCAATTATAATTTTTCAATATTGAACATTATTTTTTTAAATTAAATGTTAACCGCTAATATTTATCAAGTATTATTTTTTAATATTTTAATATTCAATCATTGAACATCAATTAATAAATGTGAAACTAAAAAGACACTAAATAAAATGTCATAAGATTTTAAGAGAATTAATTTCAATTAAAAATTTTAGATAAAATTATTTTACTAATTTTATAATTTAAATTCACTTTATATTTATTTTAAATCTTAAAAATAAAATAATTTAACTTTAGTGTTGATTTTATGTTTGTGAGCATAATTATAATTTTATAAAACTCTCCTCAATCTCTCGTTTTTTCTTTTCATTTTGAAGAGAAAATAAAATGGAGAAATAAACTTTATTTTTCTTTATTTTTTATTTTCATTATTTTCTCAAACAGAGTAAGATTACTTTTCCTCATTATTTCCACTCTTATTTTACTATCTCTCTTAATTTCCTCCCTCCCAAACACTGCATAAATTCATTCTATAAGATAATATTTGACATTGTCTTCTGTTGGTAAATTTCGATTTTAATCGGAAGAAATTGATTGAACTGAGCTTGATGTTGGGTTGCTAGTTTTAGGTTTCGAAAGAGAAGAAAAAGACAGATGCGACGCCGCATCCAACCATCCATTTTTTCAGGCACTGGGAATCTTGAGCAATGTTCAACTTAACGTGCCGGCAACTGCTTATGCAGCAGTCAGGCTAATCTCGCCGGCCTCCACTGCTTCGGTAACTCCACTTCCTACTTCGGCACATCAACGTGCTTCAAATTTAGCAACGCTGGTACAAAGTGGTAGCTGACGATTATGTGTTCTCTTTTTTCGTTGTAAATGAATGTGTAAACTATTTTTCATTAACTAGTGGATTTTTTTTTAATTTAACAATATTAAAATCGGGGATATTATATTTAAATAAAATGAAGTAATGTATAAGAAGGCTATAGAAATGTATGTACCTAAAAAAGCTGCAAGGTCAATAGTGTACTTTTGCCAGATGGAAGAAATCTGTCTTTTTGTTGGCAATGAATATTCAATAGTGTCACCAGCAATCAAAATGACCAGACTACTTTTGCTCGAATAATTCAGTGCTCCAATACAATATGTCTCACAGTACGTGTACTTTTTTTTTTTTTTTTTCTTTTTTCCTTGATGGGCCTTTACCATCATCATCATTATTATTATTATTATTATTATTATTATTATAGTTCACAATCCTCTTCTCCCCATCTCTATCCTTTTTGATGTTGTTGAGCCATTGAACCAGAAAGTTTCGGATAGGTCTTTTTGATTTGGGGATGATTAATTCGGGTCTTTCTGATATGAAATCTGCAAGACATAAAAAAATAAATAAATAAATAAGAGAGGAATTCAGCTTTGTATATGAGCCAAAACAATTGAAATTTACTAAATTAAAAGATTGCTCATTAACTTATTTCCATTAATCCTTTCAAAACATATATGTCTAGATTTGTTAATTTATCTTTTTTACATATATTTGCCTTGAAAGAAATATATTATTTTGTTTCTTTGATTTCATTTTTCTGCAAATATAGGAATTTTAGTGATCAAACGAATAACAAAGCTAACCACCACACCGCAGATAAAGACCATTTATTTTTTTCAAATTCATATGGGATTTTTTTTAGTAATTCTTTCCTTTTTTTCATTTTAGTCCAAGAAATAATAGTGAAAATGTAAGGTAATCAAAATGTGCAAGTCAAAACCATGTTTGTACTTGGTTTGAATCCTGATTAAATGTGAGGGTCTGATGAATTTAGGGCATGTAACTTTTAGATTTGAAATATTTCAATTTTTTAAAGATAAAATTGAATTGAGTCATTTTAAATTATGAATAAATTTAAATTATTTGTAAAATTGATATGCATAAAAAATATAAGTAAATATTACATTTGTCTTTCAAGTTTCAAATAAAATTGAATCATTATCATATTTTTATTTTTAAAATAATTTTAACAATTAAAATCAAATTTAATTTACATTATTTTAAGTCAAATATCAACAAGACATATTTGAGCAATGAATAAATCAAGTTAGAATATTCATATAAAATTTTCACATTATTTTTAAAGTAAATGATATTTTTATTTATAAAAAATTATATAACAGTTATAAACAAAAATATCTCTATAATCTAGACTATCAAATATGAATTTGATACTCAATACAAATAATAATGATAGATTCACTTAATTTTAAAATTAAAAGATTATTTTTTATCATAAATCCTCTTCTCCAACTCTAATATAGTATTTAGTTCAATTCTAATTTAAATTTTATTTTATTTTAAAATTAATTTTTTATAGAACTTATTTGTAAATGAATCTCTATCTTTAGTATATTAGAAAATAAAAAATAGAATTCATTTCAAATATAGTGAATTTTATATTTAGTTTAAAATTTAATAAAACAATTTATTTATAAAAAATATTGTTGTGTTGTTTTGAAAGTTTTTATAAATATATAAAAATATAAAAAGAGAGACGAGAAACAAGAAAGAGAAAAGAGAGTAGAAGAAATTAAAAAAATATAAAATAAAGTAAAAAATATTTGAACTAAGGGTATTTTTATCATAATAAAAAAAATTATGACTTTAGAACAATATAATTTTCACCAAATTTAGTTTAGTTATAATCAATTTCAAGAATTTAATGAAATATAATTTTAAATAAATTTTTATTTATACCAAACATACAAAATGCAAATTTATGAATAAATTTTATAAAAACTATAGAATTCATTTATCCCAAAAGTAGTGTAAAACTTTATCAATTATGTAAAGAAAAGTGTAGATACCTTATATTTATTACCTTCACTTTACCTTCTTCTTGTTATAGTAACTCATGGTACAAGTTAAATGACATTATTGTTATATTTTCAATTTTAGGCGTAATTTATATTTTGAATAATGTCATTTTGAGGAGTGAAATAGAAATAAATGAGGAGAAAGTAAAAAGAAAGTAATAAAAATAAGGTATTTAGCATTCCTCTTATATAGATTTTTGCTAAATATAGTATTATGATGTATTACAATTTGAAATTTATATAATAAATCTAGTTATATATGAAGAACAAAATAAATAATTAATCATTATTAAACTATTAAAAATCAATCTTATATCATAAACCTATCAATAAAAATAAAGCAAAACTTTGATATAAAGAAAACACGATAATTTTAATAAAACTCTCAACAATGAAATATAAAATTAATAAAATAAAGTAAAAATATTCACTTTATTAAAAATACAAAAAGTTTTGATAAGATATTCTTACTATAAGTGAGTAAGAAAGCTATGGTAACTTAAAATTGACTAAAACATATCTTTAAAAAAAAAAAAAGATAATTACCTTTTAAGTTTAATATAGATGATGCTTGACAGGAGGAATTTTGGATTCGTGAGTTGGGTACGTAACAGAAAGGGTTTCTATATAACTGCCTATGCTTTTAGAAATCTTTATATTCCTTCGTTCTTTGCGACAAACTCAATGCTATTAAAGGAGGTATTAGTGTGTCTTTTAGAATGTGGATTTGGTAAGGTGATTGTGGAATCTGATTATTTGCAAACAGGTACATTATTGATTTTGGCTAGCCCCTCATTTTTGGAGTTCAATTTGATCATCTATGATATTGTTAAGCTTGCATCCTTATTTGACTCTATGAGATTTATTTTTGGTAAAAGGTATTGTAACGGTATTACACACTTTTTATGTAGTTTTGGAGTGAGTTTGGACTTCGAACAAATGTGGTTTGTGGAAGAATTTTCATTGTGGATTCAACACATTTTATTAGTAGGCTTATCTTAATCGTACTATAAACTATGCTTTAAAGCTATAGTAAAAGTTTTATTTAGAAGATTTTTAACGAGACTCCCATGCTAAAATATTTTTTTAGCAATAATATTTCTTGCTTTCAAAAAAAGAAGTTAATTAGTATATGGATCCAATTTTTTAATTTTAGTTTTTATATTAAAATTGATAATTAACCAAATCAACTATATATATATATATATATATATATATATATATATATA
>CATIWR010586660.1:0-34665 GCA_949677035.1 Omphalea diandra
GACCAACCTCTCCTGATGATGAGCATTGCTTAATAATGTAGTTTATTTAGAAGACATAAAGATCGGCCAATTCCTCCAAGGAATCCAAGCTAAGATTATTAGGATCAGCATTTTCAAGCATCCACAAGAGATGATCAAAGAGAACTACCTCACATTTCACGACCAACACCTCCTTATTATCTCCATGCTTATTGTGCTTGGACTTTTCTATTAGAGCATTCACTGAAGGATGACTCAAGTACTTAGAATTAATCACATAACGCTTTCTTGTGCTTCCAACAAATATAGTTGCAAGTTCTCGATGCTCATCTTCTTGCTTGTCATTCCATATCTCTTCCCTAGTGGATTTGGACCTTAGGCTACTATAGGATGACGATCTTCCTAGTTGCCTTGACAAACTCTTACACTTCCTTAGTATCGAGTTGATCTTCTTCATTACCACTACCACCTTTTTTCCCCTTTTCTTTTAAGAGAAACCAAGAAATTAAGAGCTTAGAAGATAATATTTGGTTAGCACTTGGAGGAGGATACTTGATGTACACTCACAAAATGTATATAGCCAGTTAGGTAGGAAGAGATTGGTGGGTCGAACGTCACTATTTTCCGGTGCTAGAAAATGTGGGGTATAACTTTACAACCGAACATTTTTATTGTTGGTGACATAAACAAGTCATCCTTTCTCTGAATCAATCTTATAGTGGAGGCCCTTACACCCACAAAACGACACTCGCAAATTTACAGGCCATGCAATTACATTTTGTACTACTATCCCCCCCGTTTCAACACGCACTTGCTGCCAACTTCAGGGGTTGTTATACAGTGAATCTGGTTTATATTACAATATGAATTAGGGTCTATCACGTGCAAAAAAAAAAGATGCATTTTCTATTTTTGTCAATAAACGTATGTCTATCTTTTTAGAGAATTACATAAGTTTAATTTTTATAAGCTGTAAGTTTATTTTTGTATAAATTGTACGTTCATTTTAGTATAAACGGTAGAATTATTTTTTGTAAACTGTAAATTTGTTTTACTATAAAATGTAGATTCATTATCAGTAAATCATAAGTTCATTTTTTATAAATTATAGATTTATTTGGTATAGATTATAGATTCGTTATCAGTAAATTCTAAGTTTATTTTTTATAAATTGTATATTCATTTTTTATAGTTAAATATTTTGATATTTTCAATTGCTTTTGTAATATTAAAATCGATAAACCTACAGTTTATACCAATTTTTTGTGAAAATAAAAATAAGTCTATTTTTTTTCTAAACATATGAAATAATAATAATAATAATAATAATAATAATAATAATAATAATAATAATAATAATAATTAAAAAAGAGATGTAAAAGTATAAATATGTATATTTAAAATAAAAAAAATGAAGTTTGTTAAAAAAACAAAACAGTAAATACGGAAGATATAAACAATGAGCTAGCTAGGCAACTTAAGAATGCATAACTCTTTAACAGAAAGATTAAAAAGATAACATTCTTGAATGAAACAACAATGCATATATAAAAGATATAGCACACCATCATCACAAGAAGATATGGAAGATGAGGAGTGAATCCCACCGGAATATGGAGGGCTTGACTAACTGCTTCCTCTTTCATGGTTACGTGACAAAATCTTTGCACATGGACCGTGTTATCATAAAGAAAGAAGAAGCCCTTCCCCTTAGCTCAACCAAACTGTTCTTATCAATTTAGCGTAACTACACACTCCCCCTCAAATGCATGCCCACTTGCTCGCAAAAGGCATGTTGGGTGCATGAAAATGTTATGTAGGCATGGGCATTTCTACGTCTCTTCTCCAACCCTAAATTCGTCGAAATACAACGAGAATTTTTCAATGCCTATCCTTAAAATAAAGAATGGCGACTATATAGTTTTATTTTTCCCGCAATTACGAGTATATGGTTTTATTTTTCAATCAGTCGTATGAGCGTAACGTACATTATTTTCGAGTTATAGAGTGATTAGTTTGCGATATTTGATATAGTTAATTATTGACAAGATATTTTTAGTAATTAATTGTCTAGGGACCGGAAACAGCAACGTCAGTCATGGCACCACTGGCCCTGGCCGCTAACATATTGTTGTCTTCGTAGAGATATATGTCGTGAATACTGAATAGTGATTCATGTGGAAGTATTGGATTTTTCCTAAAAATGGTGAGACGCAGAAAATATGCTCGACTACACATCTTTGTTCAGCATCTACCCAATCAGTAGGTTATCCAGGCCCTTTCTGTTCTGATAGGAAAATCTGATGCAAAGTCACATGGTGTTAGATGTGCATACATATATATATTACTTGGCAAATGTTCTCGGCTTTGTTGATAGCAATTGTGGCCTGAATGATTGTATGACTAGTTTTGTACCAATTGAAATATATATATATATATATATATACTCATCGCGTAATAGCATTGAATATATTGAAAAACAAAATAAAATAAATACAGTTAGCAGTGAGTGAAGCGAGAATCTGCATAATTTAATGTTGAGATCTTAACTGAATGGTTCAGTTTCAACACTCTAATTCAATGTTAGGAATTTTCTAAGTATGGTTCTTAATTAATGCCTCTAAAGAATTGAAGTGAACATGGTTAATGAACTAAGTATCAAGAAAATGATCCTTGTGACACAATTATAAGCTAGGAAATGATTAGAAAGGAAACAGAGTTTTGGATGCCATTGACTTACCACATGGGACAATAAATTACCATTTAGATAAACTCAATTCAATCTAAAGTTGATCTGGGATTTAAAATGTGCCCAAAAATTCTGAAATTGAAATCATATTCTTGTTTTTTTTTTTTAATTTTAAAACACGTTTCCCTTTGTCTCAGCCAAAATAAGTTTAGTAGTCAGCATCTTAAGTGCTAATGGGGCTTATCCAAATATTCTTCAACTTCTATTACCATTTTATAATATAAAAATAAGTTAGGTTCTGCCCCAAAGGGTTGGTCAAACTTCAGCAAGTAGACTTCCTCGTCATACTTAAATATTTTGGCAAAAATTCGGTTGCACCTAATTATAATGATGATAAAGAGAAATAATGATCATGGATAATGAGACAAGAATTATAAATGTCGAAATCTATTGCCAGTTTTTTAAGGAGGCCTGAATTTTGTGTGTCAGAGACGCATGGTGCAACCATTGTTCCCTAATCTTATTCATCAATGCTGTCTTCCACAAGTTTTTCTAAATCCATTGTTCCCTAACCTTATTTCCGTCTAAATCCATTGGTGGTAAACATATGAACAATGTTTACAAGGAATTTGAAATTATATGCAATAAAAATGGCTTACCAAGAAAATGAAAAGAAACACAAAATTTCGCAAAATCATTATGTGATAATCATTAAATTTTGATCTGAGTTCCACTATAGTCACAGCGTCAGCCAATCAGTGGCCACACACATGGGACATGGCCACTCAGTCTCCAGGAATATAGTATGTAATGCTCAGATGTGATGAAGTTTCTTTTCGGCTTCGCTTCCAAGTGAAAAAAAATAGGGAATTTAACTTGCTTAGAAGCTAAAGAAATACTAGCATTCAAGTATCATCTGTCACATCAATGAGAAGTTTATAATAGAGCCAAGATTCCAGCCACATGAGAAAGCAAAATCAAAAACAAAATAATTCTATCAGCTGAAAAGAGAAAAAAAACGACAGTTGATCCGAGGTATACAAAACTTTTCTTTTTTATTTTTTTCCCCAGAAATAACCGTGCATTGCTTTGTATTCGAAGTTATCCCGTTTGTTTTTAAAATTCATAATTATCATGTGAATTCTTTTAATCACGGACATAATGCTGTTTTTCTTTACAATATCAACGCATTACATTGATAACTTAATAAATGGAAATGAAATCAGATAATAATGAAGAGGTGAAATACATTCGCATTGAGTCATTCAATCGAACTAATTTTTACACATACATTATGAAATCAATAAGAAAATCCTCCACAACCACAAAAAACCAATTCCCACTTTAAAAAAGAAAGACTCGCCATGCTTAAGGTTTTTTTTTTTTTTCCGGGGGCCACTGATTCTTGTTGAATTAGCCAAATGACTCAAGCTCTACTCAAATGAGCTCAAGTAAAAACTGATTATTTGCTCTATACATCTCATTGCTTAAGGCTACTTATAGACTATTGTGACATCCCATTGCTTTCAATTTTCACGTCCAACACTTTATGTTGGAAAATCTAATTAAAATAGTTCTCAGATTGCTGCATGAACCAATCATATTGTTCACTAAATGGGTGAAATCTGTGGTTTTCAGATGAATAGATTAATAAATGAGTACTTGACCATGCAGAACGTCCCACTTGCATCGAACTGTTGATGAACTTGGCCCATGACCACTCTTTCACAAACTAATGAAAGCATATTCTTGTGCGGGCGGCATATAATGAAACAAAGATTTTTGTTGGATAGACAAGCATGAAGATACATGAAGCTTCGACAGTACAGCTGTTAAATGTTGAAACGAAATAGTATCACATCTCCTTCCTGAACAACGTAATCTTTACCCTCAGATCTCAACTGTAGGATAAAAGATACCGTAAGTAACGTGCCTATCAAGAAAATAAGAAAAGGTTACAACTAATAACTCTCAAAGAAACAAACTCACCACTCCTTTTTCCCTTGCTGGTGCTAATGAACCAGCAGCAACAATATCATCATAAGACACCAGGAAAAATATTACATTAGCAGCATAAATGTAATACAAATTACATATCACAGGAGACAAAAAGGTCATCTGCTATTCTTTTTTAGGATGTCCGAAAACACAAATCCATTTCATTAAATAAAAAATATTTATAATCAATCTTTCTAATTTACCCTAATTAATTACTAAACTAGAAAATTATATTTATTTTCTCATTAAATATAATTGAAAGAATAAATGGAAAAATGTACTACAAATATTGAGTTGGCAAATTATTAAATATTTTTTCTTAAATAATATGAAAAATGGATGGTGACAATCTTTTTGAGACAAAGGAAATAAAACCTTGCATTTCAATACACATGGATATAATACCATAAATCAGGGAGTTCATTTTTCTGAAAGTAAATCCTAAGAATACATTCTAAAAGTTTGTTTCTAGCTAAAGAAGGATCGTAATAGCAGGGAAACAGTCTGAGTTCTCTTCCTGCGTAAATCTCAAGCCATGTTAATTACCATGGATACAGCTGTTTATATTTCATTTGAGAAAGATCTTTCTGAGACATGGGAAAGGGGACTTTTCAGAATCATATATACAGCAAAGTGCTGAAGCTGGCAACTATGCTCATAGCAAGAGAGTTTAACATGTAATAGCTACTCATCAATATCAACAGTTTGAAAGTCTATGTGCAGGTTTTACTTCGTTTGGCAAACATGTACTCTGCTTAACTTCACTTGAAATGTTCACATTCAGCATTGCCAAGTATCCAACTCTTACAGCACAAACAATTATATAGCATGATGTCCAACCCAAAGAACCAAAGTCACTAAACTCAAGTGTATTAAAAAAAAAAAACAACTAGCGAAGGATATCACATCATTTCAGTGATATTAAGGTTTAAAAGTTTAGAAAATCTGGATATTAAGTTTTAAAAGTTTCCGGCAAAAGGGTGTAGGGCAATGAGCAAGATACACCTTTTAGCGCTGTCAAGTTTTAAATTGCACTGTTCCATCACGCACAAATTAACATTCCATCTAATGTAACAGCTATTTTCAATGTGCTGTAGAATTCTCGTCACACACCATGCTTTGATGTAACAAGCAAGCATCTTAAACTTTAAGCTCCTTTATGTAAATGTAGTTCTCTACTAAAGCTACAATATACAGTTGCCTACAGTTTTCTTTCTTTTTTTTTGAAAACAAAAACTAAAAACAACATTGAGGTGAGAAGTTAAAAACTTCTACTCATGAAGCATACCGTCTCAGCTCGAATGAAACCTTTCTCAAAATCAGAGTGTATAACTCCAGCAACTTGAGGTGCAGTCATTCCTGAAGCAAGAGGGGAAAACTCAGGCAACAATCCTTTAACCACTATAGCTACCATTAGATTGATCTAAATTGTTTCTATGCTCAACTATGAATACTATCTAGAAGGATGAAACAAGTAGAACATACTTTTCTCCCTCCCAAAATGTGACCAAAACTAATTCTTAATCAACAGGAAGTTGTTCAAATTTCCTATCTAAGAGACCGAGTTGAAAACGCTAATACATGCTTGGAGCAAGTTCAACCAAAGGAAGTTCAATAACCATCAAAGCAAAACAAACCTGCTAGTATGGTCCACGCAAAATTTCCTATCTGAAAGATCAATTTGAAAACACTAATACTTGCTTGGAGCAAGTTCAATCAAAGAAGTTCAATAACCATCAAAGTAAAACAAAGCTGCTAGTATGGTCCATGCTTTCGTTTCCTGTGGAAAACATGAAAATATCTCATTAAAAACTTAACAGAGTGGTATTTAAAAAACCTTTTGTCAAAAAGTACTTCCTCACCTTTTCACCAGAAGTAGAGTACGCATGCAGCCCCAAAAGGTTATATATGTTGCCCTAATAAGGTTTCCAAGGCCACTTTCACTGACTCCACGTGATTTCAAGAATTCACTTCTTTCTTCACATGGCAGTTCAGTGAGCTCCGACTCAACCTGCAGTTAAGCTTCTCTACATCACTTGTTTTGCATCACAATCAACAACCAAAGCCTAAATACCAGCAGGCAGCAACAGTTCTAAAAGAGACAGTTGAATGCACACATGCAGATAAAAAAATTTCCTGAAAGTGTGGCCAAACCTGTGCTGAGACTGAAACCACACCAGATTGCAAATCAGATGTAAGATTCATCACTTCTTTAACATGTGAACCGCCAAGTCAGATTCTGCAACATTTGCAACATATATGACTGGTTTCATGGTAAGCAAGCAGAGATGCTTTACGGCATCCTTTTCAAAATCTGTTAAGGCTACAGATTGTGCTGGTTTTCCATCCATTAATGCTCCCTGAATTCTTTCCAGAGCATGCTTTTCTGCTTCCTCCTAATGTAAAGAAAATTAAATCCAAATATTCAAACCACCATGCTTACTCTATCTAATATGATTACCTATCTACCTGTACATATGAGAAAGGCTACTTGTAAAATTTTCAAACCAAAAACAAGAATTACCTTGACCTTAGACTGTGAATCCTTGGCCTTCCTTTTTAAGCTTTTCTAGTTTTTTCTCAATCTGCATGTCTTGTAAAAGATATAATTTAGTTCTATCAGCTTTTCTTGCAGTGGTTAACATATATCTACAAGGTTATCTTCATAGCAACTTCCAAATAAATATAATTAAGCAGAGAAGGCATTTCTCAGGGAGAAAGACAGCATTTGAGTATAGAAAGAGTAAAGTTATAGGTCAATCAATGCATTAGAACCTAAATACTATCAATAAATAAAAAAGTAAACCGAAATGCATATAAAAACCATCAGCGACGCCAACCAAGAAAGGAAGCTCTTTTACATGCAGGCAAACTCGGAAAAACAGCATCAAAGAACAGGCTCTACACAGCATACCTGATCCAAATCAGCGAAAAAGAGCTCTAAGTTGATGCCTCAGTATCAGACCTAGGATCAATCTTGCCATTCACAAGAACAATGTCATTATCTTCAAAACAGCCTACAACCTAGAACAAGAATTTGCAGGCCTTACATTATATGGACAAGTAATTCAATAAAAGCATTAGCGCTCTCTTTTTCAAAAAAAAAAATGTAATAAACATGGGCATCACTATTAACCTAGCAATGATATGATGGATTTCTAGAAGAAGGTAGCTATTCACAGCATCTTCCACAACTCTCAGTAAATTTCATTAGAATTTGTACTCATCTTAATATCCCTAGCAAAAGGGATTTACATTCATGAACCTAACAGTATAAACCTTGTAGTCATTATCTTTTCAATTTTGTGTCTCTGATTTATGGCTACCCAGCGATTCAATCAGCAATAATAATTTATTTGTGAACCCAAATTTTTGTTCATCAATCTTTAACAAGAATATAGAAAATCTCCCACATAAGTCCAAATATTTACCTTAAAACTTTAATAATTTTCCATAATGTCAACCTTAAAGAACAAATTAATGGGATTAAGAACGTAAACAATAAAGATTGTAACAATTTATTCCTTTCCATTACCCAAGCTGGTCTTTAGTTGGAAACCATATCGCAAAAGTGCACAAGGTTAAAAATTAAAATATGGATTTTATGACCAAAGACCTCCAAATCCCCATCGTCAAATTTTTACCCTATGTTTAGATGGGGTGTTTATAATGGAATGAAATGGATTGTATTGGTTTAGAAAAAAATTTTATGTTTGGGTTGGAGGGAATTGAATGAAATGGAAGGGTTTGAAAGGGTTTGGTAAACCCCTCAAACCCTTCTAAACCATTAAAATGCAAACACCCCAAATTGGGGTGTTTGCATGGATTTGAAAATTTTGAACACCAAAATTACATATTTGCCCTCAATTTAAGATCATTTTGTCTTCTTCCCCGAATCCACAACATAAAAATTGTAAAAAATTAATTGTTCACATTTTTTATGAATAAAAATAAAATATAATTTTTGAATAATAACAATAAATTTCTATTTTAATATTAAAAATTTGATAAATGAAAAAATAAAAGAAAATTATATTTATATGTATAAGGGTATTTTTATCAATTTTAAGTTAATCTTTCATTCCATTCCAGTGCAAACAAATAAAATTATTTTCAAACCATTCATTTCCGTTCCTACCATCTCAAACATAAATATAATTTAACATTTCATTTCCAAACCAAACCAATTCATTCCATTCCATTAATAACTCTTTCATTCTATTATAAACATTTCATCCAAACATACTGTTAAAGCACAAACTCCGGTCCTAAAAGACCACAACCACAAGCTATTTAGGAGATATTCAATCAGACTATGTCCTCATAATACACCTCGAATATACAACAAAGACTTAGAAGGGGTAAAATACTAACAAAATTGAACAGTGATAGATAAAAACCTGAAGAATGGAATCAATCTCTCGAATATGTGATAAGAACTGATTACCCAGGCCCTGCAATAAATCAAGTTCAAACAAAAAACAGTAATGACAAGGCAACGCACAACAACAAACTGCAGATCCTCTGAAAACACAAGAATATATATATATATATAACCTGCGAAAATAATTTATTTCTATCTACCGACGAACTGAAAGGGAACCAATGGAAAACTTACGACGTCGTTAAAGAGAGTTGATTTGCCGACGTTAGGGAAGACGACGATGCCAGCTTTCAAACTCATGCTTATCTTCGACGACGAAGAAGAAGAAGAAGAAAATCGCTTATTACTTCCCAAGACGCCTATAAATTGGGAGCTATTAGAAAACAGATTAGAATTTCTACAGGGAAACGACAACGGAAATTTCGTAGGAAGAAGAGATAAGGCAGGAATAAGGTTAGTGCAGCAGGCTAGTCGAGCCATTTAAAGGAGGGTATATTTGAATTGAAAGTTTATAATGTAACGGAAGGGTAGATATTGGTTTAGGACATAATTTTACATTCAGATAGAATGAGTTAGAGTAGAATGAAGCAGTATGAAATATTTTGGTAAATTTTTTTAAAATTACCTAAAGCAATGTATTAAAACACCTAAAATTGTGGTGTTTTTATGAGTTTGAAAATAAAAAAACGATTTTACTCTCATTTTGGAGGCTTTTAGCTAAATGTGTTCTTTTTCTTTTTTTTGACTTTTTTTATTTTTTTGTTTTTATTTTAATTCAATGATAATAATAATCAAAATTCGTATAATTAAAATCTATGTCCAAAATATTTAATTTTCATAAAATTAAAATTTTCATCTATAATTAAATTAATTTTCATAAAATATATAAATTAACATGTTTATATTAATTATCTTAAATATAAATGTAATATTTTTATTTAAATAAGTTAATATTAAATTTATTTAAATTAAATAACAAATCATTTATAATTAATTATTTTCATAGCATGGAATATTTCTCATAAATAATTTAATTTCTCAAAATTAATAAAATTATTCTCATATAAGAATTTAATTTCTCATAATTAAATACATTAGATTAAATCAAGTCATATAATATTTTTAATTAAATTAAATTAATCATTAATTTAAGAGCATTTTTGTCAATTTTAAGTTAACATTATATTTCATTCCATTGCAAACAAACAAAATTAATCTCAAACCATTTCTTTCTATTTCAAACACAAATATAATTTAACATTTTTATTTTTAAATCAAACTCATACATTCTATTTCATTAATAATTTTTTCAACCCTTTATAAACTAAAAATCCAAACAAGCCCTGAAGGAACAGTAGTGGAGGAAAAGGAGTGGCCAGTAATTGAACGATAAGACAGAAAACCCTTTCCTCTGGGTTTACATGATGCTCTAGCTTGTGTGCAGGATATACCGTCAACCCATCGTTTCACTTTAAATATACCGTCAACCCACCGTTTCACATAAAAAAAAAAAAACTAACCCCAGGTGTCTCTTCTTTTAAAAATACGACCTAAATCTTCTTTTTTTTTTTTTTTCCCCTCTTTTTTTCTTATTTTATTAATTTTTCTTTTTATTATTATAATTAATATAAATTAATGTAATATTTAATTAATTTAACTTCAAAATTTCTACTATTATTTAATTTTAATTTTAAAAATTTTATTTTTATATAAAAATTAAATAAATTTAATTTTTAAAATATGAATATATAATAATTAAAAAATTTAAGATAAACCAAAAAATCAAAATGAAAAAACTTGTAAATCAACAATAACATACTTTCAATAAAAAATAATATGTCGATAGTAATAATAATAACATACTTAAAATAAGAAATAATATATTTATAATATAGTATTAATGGACTTACAATACAAAATCAGTGTACTTTTTTATAATATTAATGCATTTTTATATGAAAAAATTATGTGTTGTGATTTTAAATTAATATGTTTGTATTTTCAAATTAATGTATTTATAACACAATATAAATATACCTACAACACAACACAAATATACCTAAATATTTAAATAATATAGCTCAATAAAAAATAATATGTCTATAGTAATAATAATATTTATGATAAAAAATATTATTAAAAATGTTATTATAATTATAAATTGTATAATAATATAAATTATATATAATATTTATATAATATAATAATGTAAATTATATGATATTTATATATAATAATATAAATTATATAATTATAATAAATGTAATATAATTACAATATAATTATATATTGTGTTAATATAATTATGCATAATATATAAAAATACATAAAATCTCATCTATAAAGGAAAAAAAAAAAAAAAAGTAATCAGCTTGCACACATCATTCGTCGAACGTGTTCATATTACAATATAGTGGTGTGGTTGACTGCTCAAACGAATTTCTACAAACAAACCAATTATGTCTTGCCATTTATCAATAACCCACCTCATAGATCCACGTACACGTGTCCAGTTTCTTATGGAATTAAATCACGATATTAAGCAACCATATCTTCTTTTTAAAAAAAAAACAAATCAAGGTAAGTAGGAAAATAAATGTTAATTTGTATATAAGTTTTAAAATTGATTTTATTTTGTATTAATAATTAATTACAATTTCAACTCCAACTGCACTACAAATCTCTTGTTTCATTCCAATCTTACGAAACTTCCTCTGAATTGTATCTGCTTATTTAGACATTACTCCTTTTTTCGGTAATATGCACAAAAATCACTATGGCATCCTTGTGTGTATCAACATAGTATTATATAAAAATATTTATTTAGAAAATAAGAGATATTTTCATTTTTAATTGTCATACGACATCTAAATAAATAATTTCATAATTTAAAGTACTAATATAAAATTGATATTCAACATTAATACCTACATATTGACTAAACTCTGAAATCGTAATTTTATTTTCAATATAAATTTTGTTTAATGGCTCTATATTTTTATTAATTATAAAAATTTTTACTAGATACAAACGTAATATTAACTGAAATTCATGTAATACAAACATATATGAGAAACGATACTCAATAATACATCATCATATATTATTAAATGATCAATTTCAATTCATAAAAAACTCTAAAAAACATTAAAAAAAAACTCTCAACAATAAAAATAAAATAATAAATTTTAAATAAAAACTATTAAAAGAGAGACAAAAATAAAATAAACTAACAAATATAGTAAAATAACACATTTTATTAAAAAATAAAAATAAAAAAAGATTTGTTGTCTATAGTTATATTAAAAGAAAAGAGTTTCGGAGAAAATGAGAGATGATTGTAGTTATTATTATTATATAAAAAGCATTATATTAGTTTCCATGACCTTGAATTTTGAAGAATTATTAGAAACTGAGGAAATATTTTATAAGAAAAATTGAAATTGTAAACTTTTCATCACAAGTGAACAAAATCCAACATATACACCATAATATGAATAGTAATAGTAGAACATGTTAGTATGGACTGTAGTTGTAGAACAATTGCACTATCCATTAATTATATTGCGTTTAACTTTTGTTTTCAAAGCTTTCAAATATCAATCACTTCAAAGCGTGCATATCTGGAAAATGAAATTCGACGTAGGTTTTCAATACTCAATACACGTAAATGATAATGACATGGCTGTTGGTATTCAATACTCATCGTGACCATAGTCATCCAACACTTAAATTAGTGTATATACTTTCACACATTAATATTTATATGTAACAATTTCCATTTTTTGAAACTATGAAATTTCAATAAATATATAATTTCATCGCTCTCTCTTTCCTTTTTTTTTTTTTTTTGCAGAAGATCAGTTCAATACTTTATTTTTTATTTTAACTTATTTAATAACTTCATTTCTATTTTTAACTTATCGGACTTATATAGTTTAATTTGTGGTCAATGTGCTCATGACAACAAACACATGTATAAATAACTAAGCAAGATGAGTAAGATTTTTATTAATTTATAATTTAGTTAAACTAAAATACTCGTTCTCTTTGCTTTTACAAAAAAGTTTTTTTTTTCTTATTTTCTTTAATTTTCGTTGATTAGAATTCTATTTTTAAAAAATGGAGAAGACTTTGTGATGAGATTAAAATTCACTAGTGACTTTACTTCAACAAAGTGGTTGTAACTATCTTCATCATTGAAGCAAAACCCATAATAATAACAACAATAATAAGTTCACCTCCATACAAATCTTATTGCCTCTTAAACACTTTGAGAAACTACGATCATCCTACTTTTGGTGTTCGATTATCCAATGTTGGTGCTCTTCTGACCTTTTGAATCCTCATTAAAACTATAATTATTTACACTCAGTCGCATTTAGGATCAACTACCTCAATATCCTAAAGGACCACTCTAATTTCATATTTTGTATCAAATTTCAGATTATCAATCTAATCTTATCACCTCGGGATCCATTATTAAAATAATTTGGATTTGAGAGGTGTATATAGATAAATACGTAAGCAGTTAGTAATGTTTCATGTGGCTATAAATAATTTATTTAAAAAACATGATTATAATTGAGAGGGAAAATTGATTATTAAATCTACAAGAGTTAATATATTTATAAAATATAACATAGATATGAATTTTCTAAAATTAAATTGTTGATGATGAGATAAACAAATCTGAATTTATTTTATTACTCATTGGATTTACATGGAATATTGGGACAAGCTCATTGCCTGTTTGACATAATTCTTCAATGGCTAATGAGAGTTATAATATAGCTATGCAATAAAATTCACTTTAAGTTCTAATGCAGTTTGTAATTTAATATTTAATTCTCTCTTTCAATCCGAGACTTAAATTGTTTATGGGTTAAATTGCAATGATTTAGTTATTTTCTTGAAATAGAGTATTTTTAATTATTTTTTTAATTTTTAAATTAAGTAATATATAATTATTTAAATTAAGTTGAGGAAAGAGGTCTGAACGTGTTGTTTACTTGAAGGAGATGAGATTGTTTTGATATAATCAAATAATAAAGTAATAATAATCAAAGCACGTGGAATTCAAGTAAATTTTTGGATTTAAATAGGTATTTAATAGGTTATAAATATAAATTGAGATGTTAAATTAATTAAAATAACAAATGAGATGTTAAATTAACTTTTTATGGAAATTTCACGAAGCAAGTCGTGTATTTAATCATAAACTCTTCTTTCAAAATAGATCCCAGGAAATTCAAAAATATGATTCAATACTCTGTCCTCGCCGCCTCAATATCTATCTGTCTGTGTATCTATGCAAAAGACCATCTCTTTTTTGATATATATATATATATATATATATATATATATATTATTTTTATAAATTCTAAGATTTTTTATTTTAATGAAGTCACACGATATTTTTATAATATAAAATAATTAAAAATAGCTAATTAAAATTATTTTATTTTAGTACTAAAGATATATTTAAACTGTATAGAAAATAATTTATTGAATATTTCACTTGTCTAAGTAATTTTTTAT
Source organism: Omphalea diandra (assembly GCA_949677035.1). Classification (NCBI taxonomy): domain Eukaryota; kingdom Viridiplantae; phylum Streptophyta; class Magnoliopsida; order Malpighiales; family Euphorbiaceae; genus Omphalea; species Omphalea diandra. The sequence goes on from CATIWR010586660.1 coordinate 14,592, forward strand.
TATTTATTCATATATATTTTTCTTATTTAAATTTTCTAGAAACACATTCTATGAATATTTCACTTATCTAAATAATTTTATTTATTTATTCATGTATGTACATTTAAGAGAAAATTTCTAAAAGTTAAAACAAAAATATAATTTAAAATTTGATTTTTATCAATATTTATTTTATTTTAATTTTAAAAATTTTAAAATTAAAAATAATAAGTATAAGATAATCTTTTATTTTTTTTCTAATTCTTAAAAAGTTGAAGATTTTGATTCTAGCTAAGTAAATTTAAGTATTTTGATAAAATTTTTCGTTATTATATATAAATAATGATTTTATAAATTCAGGATACCATTAATTTTAAGAATAAATTTATTATATTTTCATTATTTAACTAAAATTGTTTATGTTAGTATTCAAAAGAATAAAAAATATAAACATTTATGACAATAACTTTCTTAAACAAAGAGAAGAATAGAGTTTTGACATTCTTTTAGTTTAGCATTTTATTTTTTTAATTTTAAAAATTTTCAATTTTTTAATTTTTCTTATTTTGGTAAAGTCACATGAGATTTTAATAATATTAAATGATTAAAAATAAATAATCGATATTAATTTATTTTAGCACTGAACATATATTTCAAATTTCTAGTAAATAATTCATTAAGTTTCTTAATTAAAATTTTTATTATTTATTTATGTATGTTCATTTAAGAGAGTGATGCTAAAAAACTGAACTAAAAAGATAATTTAAAATTGATATTTTTATTCATATTATGCTATATTTTATTTTAAAAATTTTAAAATTAAAAATAATAGATCTAAGATCATATTTTATTTTTCTAATTTTCAGAAAGGTTCTAGGTTTTGAATTTTTTTTCTATATAGCAAGTCAAATAAATTTTAGTATTTTAATAAAATTTGTAGTTATTATGTAAATATTATAAATATGATTTTTACAAGTTCAGAATCAGAATAATTTTTTAGAACAATTTTATTATATTGTCTATTATTTGATAAAAATTATTTATTATAGTATATAAAAAGGGTAAAATATAAATATTTATAATAACATACTTTTTGATTTAAATAGTTATATAATTTATATAAATAATTTAAATATAAATACTGACTTTTATTTTTAAAATTATAATTAATTTTTTTGTTACATGATCAAATTGAATATTCTATTAGTAATATATATATATATATATATATATAATTTAAAATATTTTTGAGGAAAAATAAATAAAAAATGAAAATTATTTTTAAAGTTATTCTAAATTATTTGTTTAATAATTATTGACTTTAATTATTTTAATTTATAAAATTCAATAATATTATAATTAATAATTTTATTAGAATATATTAATATAAATAATTTCCAAATAATTAGATACATATATCTAATTCTATATATATTAATTTCTTTTTATTCATCATAATAATGTAAAACTGTATGAATTTTCATATATTAAATTTTCAATTCTAAAAATACAATAAGAAATAAAATTATTCAAAATATATACAGGTTAAAATATTATATATTAAAATAAGATTAAGATCCACATATAGCTCAAGAATTTATGATATTTTAAAATCCTATCAATAAAAATATTATAAAATATTCAATAATAATATAAAAAGAAAATTTGAATTTATTAGTATGATATAATTAATTTTATTTTGATAGATGAAGAAATTAAAATATTTTGTTAATTTTTAAGAATTTTAATATTTTTTAGTTTTAATTATTTTTTATAAATTTTTATTTGTTTTTTTTTATTTTGGCAACTTGAGATGTAGTTTTAAGATTTTATATTTGAGAATAGATTTATTTTAAATTTGCATTAATTAATTAATTTTTATGATGATAATGCAAATTTAAATTTGTTATAATATATTTTAGATTAATTTATCAATTATATAATATTGATCATTTTTCTTTATAATTATTTTTCTTATAACACTGTAAAATCTTAATAATGGATATACATGATATATACATATACCATTCATATAAGTATTTATTAAAATAAATAATAAATTTAAAAATTAACTCTTAATACATGTAAATAAAATAATTATAAGTAATTTTAGTTTGTTAAATATTAAAAAGAGAGTTGTATTAAATATTTTAAATAATAATTTCAAGTGAGGGTCTTATAATTTATAATATATTCTATTATATGCTTTTATCTTACTGTTATGATTATACATATTTAAATTTTATATATTCAATAATTAATAAATACTTTAAAAACAATAAAAATTATACAAACTGCAAATAAATAATTTTTTCATAAAAATGAAATCCATGGAATTAGGCTTAAATAGATGCCTAAGCCTGAATATTATCATCAAAATGATTCCATAATTCCATTTCTGCTCCCTTTTTGCAATAATTTCAAAAGGAAGCTCAGTGAAAAAAAAAATAAACCATTTGACGATACTCACCCTCTTCTCTCTCTTCTCTGGTTGCGGTGATAATAAATCGCCATCGTTATCCCCCTCCATTATAGGGTTCTTCTTTCCCTGTCCTAATCCAACAACTTTTTAAACATATGGATTATAATTGTACCCATGTCACTGTGCAGTTCTTCGCACCCGAAACCCTAGCCCGTGGTTTTTAGAATCTAGCGTCGTTTTTGGTTTTTTGTTGATTCAGAATTCAGTCTCTCTTTCTTTGTTTAATCTGTTACTGGTAGATTCTTTTTAGTGGTAAAAAAAAAATTGTAGATATGGAAGGGATTGAAAGCGGGGGTGGTATTCAAGAGTCTCCCAAATTTGACGATCCTAACCAATTTGGAGATAGCTCCACGGGTTTGTTTCTTTTGCTTTCTCTCTATTTCTTCTATCTGCTGGATCTTTACTTTGCAATTCCGGAAGCTCGAAGATTTTTTTCGGGATTCTATGTTCGATAAGCTAACTATCTGTTCGATCGCATCAATTTTTTTTTTGTTATTTTTTAAGTCCTATTGCTCTTGTGGTCAACGTCAAATGGCGAATTATGTTTCCGTCTTCAGGATCCATGTTAGTCAAATGTAACCTAGTTGTTATTTAACATATCTTCAGTTTGATGGACTTCTCTTGTCTTATTTAGCTGAGTGAGGTTTCACTTTGATTTCACATTAATTAAACCTCATGAGATGTTATGGAACTTCATAATGTTGTTATGAACGTTGTTTTGAAGTAAAAGAATTGGAAAGAAGTGATGTTGTAGTTAGCTCCAAATAGTCGTGCCTGCTTGTTGGGGTTCAAGCTTTCAGCATCAACTTTTATGCTCAGTTTTAATTTTCTAAGTGAATTTAGCTTCTCAAACAGTTTAGGAAATATTAGTACAGGTGAAATTCACCTGTTGTCAGTTATATGATCATTTGTGCTGTTAATAAATATGGTTTTTTTAACTTGAATGGTTCCATGGTGCAGAAGATGCTGTGTTTGATGCATCTCAATATGCGTTCTTTGGTAAAGATCTTGTTGAAGAAGTTGAACTAGGGGGATTGGAGGATGAAGAAGAAGATTTGCCTGCAGTTGAGTTTGAAGAGGAGGAGTTTCTCTTTGATAGACAAGTGATTACATTTTATTTTTTAATTTGTGAATTTTTCTTTTTGTTTTCACTGATTCTGAGATTTCACCAAAAAAAAAAAAAATTCGAGAGCCTAATTGATATATTACAAATACCATCCAACTTTATGTTTTTGGTTGATGATATTAAAGTGGTAGGAATTTCTAATGTTGGAACTATCTTTTTTTTGTTTTAATTATTTTTTTTCTTGTTTGCAGGGTGAGATTGTTAGATCTCTTTCTGATATTGATGATCTTGCTAGTACATTTTCAAAGGTTAGAGTTACTACTTGCTGATACCTTCAACTATGAATTGATTTTTCTTTTTCTGTAAACTTCATGTTCTCTATCATTTCTTAGATAGCATCAATTCTTGTGTTTCTATGAGCACTCAAACATTGTTACATTGACTGATTTTTATGTGGGAGTGTTGTATTCATTTATGTAAATTGAGTTTGAAGATGATATTATGGGATTGCAGTCAGATAATCTACTGGTGAGAACCTTGAAATTGGTCATACTCTTTGTCGTGTGAATGCTATTTTATCAATTACCTCGTACGGTTTTAATAAGTCTATGTAGAAGTGATAAAGGCTATACTTTGCCTTTCAGAAGAATATTTAAGTTTGGGAAGTGGAGAAAATTTGGTTGTGTTGCCCCGTATAATTTCTATTTTGGTTACGTCATTGATGATCACAACTATGTGGAATTTTGTATCCCGGATTGGAAAAGTTGGCATGTTGGAACACGATCTGACTTATTTGAGATAAGTAGATGGGAGATGCGTATAAACTATGTGGAATTTTTCATTTTTTGGATTGTGGTCAACTTCTATTATGATTGGAGAAATATGTTGTATATATTTTTTGTTAGTTTTAGTTTTCAAAAATAATTTCAATTAAGCTTCTGCCATTGCCGTCAAGTCTTCTTGTGTGCATGAGTTCAACATTTTAACTTCAGTTGACCATGTATATATGACAACCTTGGAAATTGAGTTTATTAATTTTTTACGTTTTTATTTTGTTCCTAGCAAAAGGTAATATACTACCTGTATAGCCTCATCGAGAAGTTTTCTCCTTTCCCCCTTCTTGTAGTGATTGAATTTAACACTTTTTTTGTTGCTCTAGCAATCATTAGTTCTAACCCTAGTATCTAGTTGTTACCTCAAGTGTTAAATTGTCTTTTTGATGGCAGTATACACAGAAAGGAAATTGAATTTTTTTAAATCAGTAAAATACATATTTTGATTTATGTAGGAAGAATGTAACATCAGGAAATGTGTTTATGTTCCTATCTGTTTACCTTAATGTTCAGCACTTGGGCCTTATTTTTATTGTGGTAAAAGAATTTTTTTTTTGGGTTTGGGTTGTACTTGGTTTGCATCTCACCAATTATGTGATCAGCATTTTCTTTTATGTCACTTCAATTTTTCTGGCTTGCAGCATTTTTATGTTGATTGTTAATCATAACTTAGTAGCTGGCAACTAATGTTGTTTTTTTTTAGAATTCCATTTTTACTGGAATATAGCAATTATGTATTGGCTGTTGACTGTAATTCAGCATCTGTATAACATAGATTTGAAATATTAGATTATGACAGGTTTGCTTACCTGATCATTTATCATATTGCAGTTGAACAAGGTTGTCGGTGGACCAAGAAGTGCAGGAGTAATTGGTGATAGGGGATCCAGAGAAAGTGAGTGTAAAGTTTATCTTATGTACTTTGATAATGCAGTTTGAATTTTGAAATTGAAGTAATCAATGGAGCCAAAATATTCTTTTCTGCTCGTGTTTTTAGGGTTATAATAGATGTTCTCTATATATCTTTGGTCGCTTCTTATGTCATGGTGGCTGAAGAAGTCCAGCAATTGACATGTTTGGGGTTTAAGGTTGCACTTGGTTGACAATTTTATGTCCAGGGTCTGTAGAGCTGCAGATTTGTAGGTATAGCTAATGGTATCGTGGGTACCTTCCAGCCTCGGTGAATGCCATATAATACATTTGGCTTTTGTAGATATCTCAAGTCCAAAATATTAAGCATCAAATATGGGAGGTGTTGTTGTCTTGACCATTCCAACATTAAGATTTCTGGTTATGTATTTATAATTTCTTGTTTAAGATATAAATAGTGTCAATGAGAGTCACATATGTTATCAGTGGCATCTGATATTCTTTCTTTGGGTTCAGTTCAATGTATCTGGCTGACCTTATGATTTCTACTAGGAAGTGCATTTGAGTGCACCACGTTATTTTTCTACTTAATTGAGTTTTGTTCAATTTTTTGGACCATCTAATGTGATGAAGATGAGTAAGTAAAATAGCCTGGCAAGTTGCCAACTATGAATGTGGTTATGACTTTATGATCATGATTTTTTTTTTGTGTATAATTTGCCGACTGTAAGTCTGAATTTGAATGAGTGGGCTCTCTGTTTTCATTTTTCTTTTATCATTGCAATTTTGTCCTTGCTTCTTTCTGCATTTAATGTTGTAGTCAACTATCAAAACTTAGTTCTGTTCTCGTCATTATTTTGATTTATTTTTTGAAGGGGGAAATTTAAATGTTTGGTTACATTTCTTGCCAGGTTCATCTGCTACTGAATGGGCGCAGGGGGAGGATTTCCCTAATTGGTTGGAGCAGCAGCAGCTACTTGAGGCTGAAGGCATCCAGGATGGGAAAAGATGGTCGTCTCAGCCATATTCTTCTTCTGCTCGCTTTTCGGAATTAAAGCCTTTGTACAGGACATCTTCATACCCTGAGCAGCAACAGCACCACCAGAACTTCTCTAGTGAACCAATCATTGTGCCAAAATCTTCTTTCACTTCATATCCTCCCCCTGGTGAACAATCGCCACAGGCTTCACCAAATCATAGTCATCTAAATATTTCATATCTTAGTGGTGGTCCTCAAATGGCACTTTCTTTACCAAACCTCTCTCCTTTTTCTAATCCTCAGCTTCAATTATCAGGCTTACATCATGGATCACCTCGTTTTGGTGGAAATTTGTCACTATTTTCTTCTGGTCCATCTGCAAATAGCCGGCCGCCCAACCAATGGGTTAACCATACAGGTTTATATCCTGGAGATCATCCAAACCGTTTGAACAATATGTTGCAGCAACAATTACCTCATCAAAATGGTTTAATGCCTCCACATTTGATGCCACAACTGCAGCCGCAGCCACATAGATTGCACCATCCAGTTCAGCCATCATTGGGCCATTTGTCAGGCATGCAGTCTCAACTATTTAATCCTCATCTTACTCCATCCCCACCCTTGATGAGCAAGTTTGAAGCAGTACTTGGTCTGGGTGATATTAGAGATCAAAGACCAAAATCGGCTCAGAAAGGAAGACAAAACTTGCGTTATTCTCAACAGGGCTTTGATACCCATGGCCAGAGGATGGACAGTGTTTGGCCTCAGTTCAGGTCCAAGCACATGACAGCTGATGAAATTGAAAGCATTCTCAGAATGCAGCTAGCTGCAACACATAGTAATGACCCGTATGTGGATGATTATTATCACCAGGCTTGTCTTGCAAAAAAAACATCTGGGGCGAAGCTCAAACATCATTTCTGTCCAACTCACTTGCGGGATCTTCCTCCTCGAGCACGTGCTAACACCGAGCCTCATGCTTTTCTCCAGGTTGATGCACTTGGGAGGACTCCCTTTTCTTCAATTCGCAGGCCCCGGCCGCTTCTTGAGGTTGACCCTCCGAACTCATCCATTAGTGGCAGTACTGATCAGAAAGTTTCTGAGAAACCTCTTGAGCAGGAGCCAATGCTTGCAGCTAGAGTGACAATTGAAGATGGTCTTTGCCTTCTTCTTGATGTAGAGGATATTGACCGGTTTTTAGAATTCAATCAGCTCCAAGATGGTGGAGTCCAATTGAAACGCAGAAGGCAGGTCTTGTTGGAAGGGTTGGCAGCATCCCTACAATTGGTTGACCCGCTTGGCAAGAATGGACATACGGTTGGACTTGCCCCAAAGGATGATCTTGTGTTCTTACGAATTGTATCTCTTCCCAAGGGCCGGAAACTGCTTGCAAGGTATCTTCAGCTTCTTTCTCCAGGTGGTGATCTCATGCGAATTGTCTGCATGGCTATTTTTCGTCATTTGAGGTTTTTGTTTGGAGGTCTCCTCTCTGATATTGTTGCAGCAGAGTCTACAAATAACCTTGCTAGAGTTGTATCCTTATGTGCTTACCGCATGGATCTTGGTTCACTTAGTGCCTGTCTTGCAGCGGTAGTTTGTTCATCAGAGCAGCCACCACTTCGTCCTCTTGGAAGCTCTGCTGGAAATGGGGCTTCTCTCATTATAATGTCTGTTCTTGAGAGGGCAACTGAACTATTGATTGAGCTTCAAGATGCCAGCAACTATAATGTGACGAATAGGGCACTTTGGAAGGCGTCATTTGATGAGTTCTTTGGCCTACTAGTTAAGTATTGCGTAAATAAATATGATAGTATTATGCAAGCTTCTCTGCCAGATCCAGCTGAAGCTATTAAGAGGGAATTGCCAATGGAGCTCTTGCGTGCCAGTGTTCCCCACACAAATGACTACCAGAAAAAAATGTTATATGATCTTTCCCAGCGTTCCCTAGTTGGTCAAAATGGTGGTAATGGTGGCCGTTTGAGTCCTGAATCGGTGCCGAGTTGAATTTAAAGTTGCATGGAATAGTGGAGCTCAGAAACCATGTGCCCGACCTGGTGCTGAGATCCAAAAGTGTGAATGTAAAAGACCATTGGACCAGCAACGTTGTTGGGTACTTGTGTCTAACATGTGCTTGCATACCGTGACTACTTAAGAATATGCGGATTGAAGGATGCAGAAGCTTCATTGCAACCTATTGCAAGTCAGTTTAGTTCTTTCAGGTTTTAGTTTTATAATTTTTAGTCATTTTACTCAATCCTGGGTGTTTGCTAGCCAAACTTGTAACTGCCCTGTCTGTATTGTGGTAGAAATCTGTTTCGGTTTTCAATTTTTTTTGGGGGGTATTTTTATGCCTCATATCTTAAAGAGGCCTATTTGATATCTTTTGTTGAATTCTCAATATGGAGGTGTAGGGTGTACAGGGTTTGGTACCTAGATTTCCCACTTTCCTGTAGTATTTGTGGTCCAGGGGGTGGGTGGATGTTATATCCATGTTTTTCTTAGTATGGACTATAAGCCATATAGGTTTTTAGTAGGTGACAATAAAGCCATGTTGATGCTGGTGGTTTCTCTTTCCGATATGGGATACTAGTGGAGTATGGATCCGAGTCAAGTAATTGGCAAGGTTAGCCTGTTCGAACAATGCATAGTTTATTTTCCTTCGGACCCATTCATACTGCTTCCGCTATTTTTTTAAAGCTTAGGGAGAGGGGTTTCTAACCTCAATCTTTTGCCCAAAGAATGTCCAATTAGCTTGGTGGACTATGCCCTCATGGGCATCTTGTTTCTGAATCAATCTCATAGATTTTTGTGGCTAAATTGTGTTTCCGTTTGTTTGTTTGTTTGTTTTTTTTTTTTCTGACAACCCTTTAAATCTAAAGATTCAATTATTGGGTTTGATTTTGCTAAAATTTTTTAAGGTTTTTATTTTTATTTGGCTTAGGTTTACTTAATGGATATGTTGATCAGTTGTAATGCAATGCAATGCGATGGAATAATAAAAAAAGACATTAGTGCAATGCGATGGAATAATCGTAAAGACATTAGTTATCTCATAATTAACGGGAACAGTCAGTTTAAACAGTTGCTTATCAAAATAAATCAAGAGATCCATTGCTGCTTCATAGCCTAGAACAATTACAACAAGGGTTCAAGTTTGCTAAACAATCCGAAAGTACTAAAGAAACTGAACATAGCCTACAAAACTGTAGGATCATGGCTCACTTGTACATTTGGCAGCCACAAAAACGAAAACAGAGCAAAATTAAATCATGCGACGATAACAGTATGCATTAACAATCAAATTTAAGACATTTCTTCCATAACGGGACCGGAGATCTTGGAGATGCGGTTGAAGGCTCCGCAGAAGTTTTGCATGTAGTGAAAGATCGAGTCGACTAGTGACTTTCAACGCACTCTGGATCACATAATTCCCAAATTGATCTTTAGCAAGTTGCTTTATTTTGTTGCTACCTAGAAGATCCTCCACAGCACAACTCATTGCTGATGACTTCAAACATTTTTCGACGACATGACTGCCCCATTTCTGCACTGATAGACGTGCATAGTGACCTCTGAGGGAATTCCCTATTCTTTCATTTAAGATTGGATTTTCGAGTCCTAGGACTTTCTGCATAACATGGTTCCCTGAAGGATCTTGAGAAAGGTGCACGGCGTTCTCAGCGATTAAGTTGAGGAGTTTTCGCCTATGCAAACCTTGGATTCTGTCTATGAAGTTGTTTAAGGTTATACATCCTATCTCATGTTCTGCCAAAGCAAGAGCAAAGTGTAAGATTGCTCCATACAGTGATTCATTCTGTACAGCAGCAAGACTGTCCAAGCAGTAAGTTAAAACATACGATCCTATCCGATCAAGCATCAACGACTCGAAACTAAGGTATAGACTGTTAATTAGCCGATAGACATAGGGAGATTTCTTGAGCAATTTGATCAACTTCTTGATCAATTTTGAAGCATGTAGGTTCTTGCATAAAAGTTCAAACACATCCTGGTTCGTGGCTATCGTCTCCACAATCGCACCCAACTGTTCCTCATCGCAAGAATCAATCAGCTTGGAACAGACATGCCATCCATATAGATCAACCATTAGATGGCGGAGTACAGGCTTTCTATCCCCAGCAGCTTTAATAACCTGTTCGAGAATTTTACTTGTTATAAATGGCTTCCTTAACATTAATATATCCTGAAGACTCCTCGACCCTACTGGAGTCATAGCCACTTCCATAAAATTAAAGCCTAGTATCCTGCCGTTATCGCCACTAGCCACATCACTGTTGAAGCTTTCTTGATTCTGCATGCCAGCAGTAGAATTTTGACTCCCATTACCATAGTTTTCTTCGCTTTCTTGAGGGGTGGGGTTGGTTGAACCCCCAAAATAGAAAAAAGGCACAGAAAGTTGCGCGTTCGAATTCAATGGGATTCCTCTATTGCGTATGCTTGCATTGTCGAATCCCCAGATGGGTTCTGTATACAATGGTGAAGGAACTGAGATGGGTTCTGTATACAATGGTGAAGGAACTGAATTTGAATTATCGAATTTAGTTTCTTGAATAGCAGAACCAAGTTCTTGGGTTTTTCTTGAAAGGAACGACGAAGGATTGCTACTTCCTAAAGAAGAAGAACATTCGCCATTGTTTAAGGAAAGATTCCTAGCAGAAAGAGTGAGGCTTTCGATGGAGGAACCAACGGAAGATATTGACTTCCCCTTCTCCATGGCTGACAAGTAGCAGAGCAAACTGATTGAAACTTCTCTCCTTTTGGGTTTATATATGCAACAACTCTAAATCCCTATTAGACTCGGAATTCTTGTTTTTAATTGATGAGGATTAAGAGTACAATTCTTAGAAATCCTTATGGCCAAAGGAAAAACAGAACCTTTTGTTCCTTCATGTTTAAACTGTTATTCAGTTGATGATGTCATTATTCCGTAACAATATTAATTTGTGATATATTAGTGGAGCAGAAATAGATATAAAATTATAGTTATGTTTTTGCCAAAATATTTTTCTACTCTTATTTATTTTCAAATTTGAAATATAGTGCTAATGTACGAGCTAATTCTTTTTTAATTAGCTCTTATCAAATTAGTAAAATCTCTTAAATTAAACTCAGGATTGAATAAGAAAATAATATCTTAGATTCTAAGAAAATAAATCAAATAATACTTGATTGGCTTATGTCTTTTTTTGTAATCCAAGAATCTATATAATTTAAAATAATTTTTATTACTATATTAAAAATTTATAATTATTGACTAAACAGTAATATTATTAAATTTTATTTAGCAAAATTGCAAACATAATCATATTATCCATTGCCTATCTAGTAAAATGTCTTTTTTTTTTTAAAAAAAAAAAATACACATACCTATATTCAAGTCCTCTTGTCTTTTTTTTTTTTGTAAAAAAAATTTTCAAATACAAATTTCTCAATTTTTTGACTCGTGAAAATTAAATTAAAATAAATTATTATCAATTAATAAATTTAAAGATTAATATAAATAGTTAAAAAATCTATTTATTCTTAGTTTTTACCACATATTTGGTATAATGAAATCAAATATAATGTAATAATAGTTCAATTGAATATATATTTGATTACATTTCCTTACAATATAATAAAAAAATTCAGTTTAATAGTTCAATTGAATTTGTATTTGATTACATTTCATTACAATTGATTACATCCTATTAAACATACTATTTAGAGTTTGATTCTTAAAATTAAAATCTATAGATAATAAATGTTTTAAACAGATCAATTTCAAAAAAATAAAATTTATTTTAAATTTTTATCTAACAATTATTATTAATAATAACTTTTCTATATACAAAAATTATCGAATCAATAATAAAAAAAAGAGTTATTCTTTCATATTAATTGATCATCTCTCCTAAAATAAATTTTTATACAATAGGTTGAGCATAGAAAATATATAATTGAACTCATTTTTTTTCAATTCTATCTAGGTGATGATACCACGTGACATGCTCATATTTTTTCTTTTTTCTATAAACGAATTAATAAGCATCAATAGTTTATTCACTAAAAATAAATGCAAAATCTTTTTAGGTAATATATCACTTTATGTATTTTATCCGTTGTATTTTAGTCAAATTTTTTTTATTATAAGAGAGTGCATTTTTTTTTTTAAAAAAAAATTGCACCTATAGTTTTTATGTAATTGATCATTATCAAACTTTAAAAGCATATATTTAATTACAAGAAAATAAATTATGAAAAGTAATATGATAATGTGAGAATAAGCTTTAGTATAAAAAAAATAAAAAGATTCATTAGCGTTTATAAAATAATTTCTCTCATAAGCTTATTGTATTAATCATAATAAAATCTAGTAGTTTTAATTACTCAATTATAATTCAATAATTAAATTGAATTAAATTAGATTATTTTTTGTTAAGGATGACCATAATTTGACTGAATCAGATTATTGAAAACAAGGCTTTTTGTACATAGTTGATAGATGTGCCTCAAAAAAAACTGATTTTTTAAATCTATAAAAATAGTACATGAAAGTCATTAGCATATATATCACTAAAGCATTAAAATGAATGAATAAATAAACGTTAAGGTTCAAATCTCACAATGTAGTCTAATACCAAAAAAAAGTGAGAATTACACATAAATTTCTTGAACTTGAATGCATCTCTATGAAATTGCATTGGAATAGCCTAATAACATTCCAATTTCTTAAATTAAGAAAAGCATTACCTTGACCAATATAAAATATCATCAACACTCAAATCAAACTACTTCATCTCCCATCTATTTCAACAAAGAAAAAAAAAAACACAGTATTGCAGGTTTTTCTGATTAGTGTTGTTCTATGTTTGGATTACGTTGCTTACTTGTAGGGTTTAGTGATAAAAGTAGAGTAGATATGGAAGTTTTATTCTTTTTCCTCATTTTCCAATTGGGGTTACTGTACATCTAATTTCCTGTTTGTTTGCCCAGAAACTGGACTACCTAGTTAGAAAATTACATCGAGTCTTTTACTTATGTTAAGCTTCAACACCATATAGTTCTTCTGATATCTACTGTATAAGCAATTGTACTATTTAGAAATGTGGCTGTTTTGACATCAAGTGCTACATGGTGCAGAATCTGCTGTCTTTGATGCATCTGAGTACACGTTTTTTGATAAAGATCTTGTTGAGGAAGTTGAATTAGGTGGATTGGAGGGTGAAGAAGAGGAGTGGCCTGCAGTTGAGTTTGATGAGGAGTAGGAGTTCCTCTTTGGTGGACAAGAAGTTACTTTTTCTTTTCTGTTGTGGATTTTCCTTACTGTTCTAGTTGATTCTGAGATTTCACCACAGTATGGGATCGTGCTGATGAGAAATGATTACAAACTATAACTGTGTTTGTACGTGTAAGTTTTAGAGCTATGCATGAATTCCTAAATGGCGCAACCAACTCTGTGAAATATATATTTAGCAACTAAGCCTATCATATCTCTACAATCTCCAAACTTTAATTTTAAATTAAGTGGTCGAGATTTTATGCATAATTAATTTTCAAAAATGCTGGGTAGTTACGTATTAGATATTGATTTTAGGTTCAATGATCAAGATAATGCAAGTACCATGATTGCCCCTTAATTAAGCTTTTCATTAATTTATTTATTACCATAATTAGAGCATTCAATAGATGTAATCATCCTAAATTTGCACTTGTCAAAACTAACAAAATTGTGTTCCCAAATTGCTGAGTAGCAGACAAGAAGACTTACAGATGACACTATGTGATGAAACATAGGGCTGAAGTTTGTGCATATCTTCCTATATAGACTAAATTAGGAAGGACTTAATAAAAGTATTCCCATTATGTTTTATTACTTAATTAGTTAGTGGAATGAAATGCTGCCCTAGAGAAAGCAATTCTTCGTCCTGGAATTCGTTTCCTTATCACAATGTTTCTTTTCCTGACCAAGATATCCAAGAGAGTTTTCTCACTACCGGGTTTTCATTCTTCTCCCTTCTTTCCTCTCAAACATGAATTTCACGTACTATTTAATAGGATTAACTATCATTTTCAGCTTCTTGATTCTCTATTCTCCGACCAGATTTAACTACTCAAACAATATAGCCTTTCATCAATGCTTGCCACTTCATAAGGGTAATTAACTGTCTTAATAATGGACGACAACATCATCTCTTTTCTTGATGTTATAAAATGAGGCACAAGTTTATTCTTTTCTTGATCTGTTTTTATTTGTTTCTTGAATTTTTTTGGCAATTGTGCGAGGAAAGACCATGGCATTTATAGGAGACTCAGTCGCTCGGAACCAAGTTGAATCACTTCTGTCTCTCCTATCAGTGGTGAGTTTTCTTTTTCCTCTTATATACGAAGATGTTGCATTTCAAGATTCTTTGCTATAACAAAGGTGAAAAAGTTTTGCAGGAGGAAGTCCCACTGAACACTTATAGAGATGATGATGATGATCGGTTTCGAACATGGCATTTTCCTAATAACAACTTCACTCTGATGGTCCTGTGGACTATGTTCTTGGTGTTGGGCAAGGAGAGAGTAGTCAATGGGACATACTCAGGTACTTTTGATTTGTACGTCGACCAGGTTGACAGGAACTGGAGAAGCAAACTCCCTGAAATGGACACGCAATTATCTCAGACGTGCATTGGCTCTATAGGAAGGATTTCTTATATGAAAACGGAAATGTGATAGGATGCATATATTGCAGCGAACTGAACATGGAAAGCTATAGTCTTGAGTATGCCCTTCAGAGGGTAATAGGAACTGTGCTCAAGTACATCAACAACTGCACAAGGGGTTAGTGACCTTGCGGAGGACATACTCACCGGCACATTTCCAGAATGGGACATGGAACACAGGCGGAAATTGCAAGAAGAGGAGGCCTCTAAGTGAATCAGAGATTAATTTGGAAAGTTTAGATTGGAAGCTCAGAAACATCCAAGTAGAAGAGGTAGAAAAGGCAAGAAAAGTAGAGAAACAAGGGAAAAGATTTCAGGTTTTGGATGTCACCAAGGCTATGCTAATGAGACCCGATGGGCGTCCTGACGCTTATTGTGGTAATAAATGGATCAAAGGTTCCAACGATTGTGTCCACTGGTGCATGCCAGGTCCAATTGATGCATGGAATGATTTATTGATGGCATTACTTAAAAGATATATTGATTACTCCAAACTCAAGGAGATTGGTCAATGAGAAACCCTACCATTGTTTAAGGTCCACGGCAGGTTGTTAGAATTTATGTAGTGCCGTAGAAGCCATAAGGTTGTTGGAATTTTAACTTCTTCTATTGTTTGCACAAAACTGAATTGTTTAGCCCATTTTTTAGCATCATTGACCGAAGAAAGTATCTGCACAAATAAATGGATATTTAAAGACCAAACGGTTATTTAAACTTGCACATTTGTCTGCAAGTAACGTTAAAAAAGCTGCCAACATAATCTCATCCAAGAAAACGATAAACATCAAAAAATGAGGAAAACGCCATTTGCTTCTCCATTTTTTTGTTCATGCTTAGAATATAGCCAGGCATTTATTTCGACTAGGCTCAACTCAGATCCCACTTTATGAAACTTTACACGGCAAACACACGGCAAACAGTACCACCTGAAACTGCTGAAGATGGAAGGATTACCAAAACCTTCTCTTCAAAATGTTTCCGGTTAAATTCATATAAAGTTTTTCGGTCGCTGCAATCAAACCCCTCGCCCCCTATTCATCAGCAACTCTATCGTAGCCCAAACAGTACCATGAAGCCAAAGGACAACATGCCTTCTCAAGGATATGCGAACATATCTTCTTTGTTTCTACAAGCCTCATCAGGCTATGAATATGATTCACCTAAGGCTCGCAAAAGGACTGAGGAGACGAGAGTAGCAGCTCAGATGCTCTTTCACACTCCTTATCAAATATTAGCAGAGCGATGGCGTGGAGAATTTGTCAACCAGCAGTTTATAGCTCTTCATCCATCATCCCAGGCCTAAAGAAGGTATGAAGATTTAATATAGCATGTTCTATGTTGTTCATCTTTCCATCCATAGCTTCTGGACTTTTTGTCATTTCACCAATTTATATTTTCCATGTTTGTTGATACTTGCATGAAGAGAGACTGAGCATCCATTCTTGGAGAGGCTATCAAATACTTGAAACGAATCCAGGACAATGTAAACATACTCGAAGAAAAAGCCAAGAAGAAAATTGTGGAATCTGCAATACTTGTAAACAGTCATCAGCCATTTGCTGATGAGAAATTCAGCAGCAATCTTAATCAATCACTGCCAGAAATTGAGGCCAAAGTTTTAGATCAAAATGTACTCATCAGAATTCATAGCGAGAAGCACAAAGGAAATTTAGTGAAGGCATTACGTGAAATAGAGAACATTCCTCTAACAGTGATTGCTACCAGTGTTCTGCCTTTTGGTAGCTGCACCATGGATCTAATAGTCGTTGCTCAGGTGTGAAGCATGAACTTCTAACTCAAGTCCCTAACCTACAAAACCTTTCAAATAACTATCTTATTTCAGACCTACTATGTATCTTTAAAATGCGCTAAGATGCTGTTGCTATGGAATCAAAGGGTGTTTTGCGTTCTGGAATTTTTTTGAAGATTGTTAGAACTTACAGCAGAAATCATCACCATTGCAGATAGACACTGAAGCCTCCATGACGGCTGAAGATCTCGTCACGTACTTAAGGACTGGACTGCTGGATATCGCATCAAATGAAGGTTAACTGTTAAATATGATCAAGTATCAATTCAGTAGCAAGACTGTTTATACATATAGATAGCATGAAAAGAGTAGAAATGTCACAATAATCATGATGTTAGTCTTCGGAAGAAATAAGACATATATATATCAGCCTGGAGTTCCAACTTTCCTACTGTAAAAAGATTCTTGGCTTTATTATAAAGGTCAGAGCATTAATAGTGAAAAGAAGAGGGAAACTATGAGTACAAATTCAAACATGAACTGATGCCTTTTTCTTTCCAAAAAATTGCAACAAGTTCAAACATGATATGTCAGTTGTCACAGTTCAGGAAATACAGGTAAATAAGAGTAACTAAAGTTGCTAGTAAGTTTAAATTCACTTTATTAGTAATAAGATAAGTGGCATGATATCCAAGGAAAATGTGTTTTATTTCTTCTCCTAGCTTACATGTTCAACGTTTCATGCTTGGGATTCAAAATCAATTTTATGTAAAATAAGAACTCTGAAGGTTTTTGCAAAACTCAGAGAGGATCTTGCTCGCTAAATCAAACTATGATAATTAACCAAAGTTGCTCTATGTATCAGCTTTACAATCACAAAAGGAAATATATATATATATATATATATATATATATATATATAATATGGGATTCAAAATCAATTTTATGTAAAATAAGAACTCAAATTAGAATTGTGTTCATTATCGGATTCTTTCACCGAAAAGATCTGGTCATATAAAAAACTAAAATAACTCACCAACAAAACATTAACATACCTTAGGGCATGTCCCATTTTTAGGATTAAAAATATCCCTTCTTCACAGTTTACAACTCTCAACCAGTAATGGAAAGCATTTTAGGTTCCCTTGAATTGCTTATCCTTCCTGAGAAAGTCGAACAGAAGCTGTACGAATCATCTCAACTACTTCTTCATCCAGTGCTTCAAGATCACTAGTGTGGAAAAGCTGGCGATATGAAGGGGCCAAGTAATTTGCAGTAACTTCAACCAACTTCCAAAGAGAGAAATCGGCTGCAATTTTGATTATTTTAATAGACAAGTATCTAGCAGAATCTAGACAAGAAATAATCATTTGGTAGCTGACATCTTGAACATCTTCGAAAAACCAGAATTCAGCAAGCCAGCAAAGCTCTGGATATGGTTGCACAACAGAAACCTTTTCCCCGGTGTCAATACTATCCCACAAACATCCAGATGGAGGACTAGGCAGCTCATCTGCATAGCACAGTTCACTGGCTTAATCATTGCCTCCCAGCTAACAGGCACCTTTATGGTTTGGGAATTACTGTGGCCATGAATAACATTAAAATGATGAGAAATACAACAAAAGGATATAGATTCTTAAAACTAAGGTGAAACAAGAGAGAGGGAGAGATGCTGTTTAATGGAGGCGTGGGAATCAAATCAATCTACAAAAATGTTGCATCTGAAGTTACAACATGATAGTCACATGGGCACCTCTTCATCATGCCTGACTGAAACAAGGCACGCAGATAATCACAACTTGACCACAAGACTACCTTGTGACATGCATATGCGCAATGAATGGGAGCATAAACTACTTGTCCAACAGCTTGATTCAGTTGCTTTAGCCTCCATGATGACATCCCTAAAAAATTTTTAAAAATTATGCAATAAAAAGTTTAAAACTCAAATATACATAAAAAAACTTTAGCATTTTTTAACTAAAACTAAATTCAAAGTATTCATCAGTTACTTCTTATTTCAGTTTAATAATTTAATCCTGAATTTGTTTAATCCTAATTTTACATTTTTTTAATGCATAGAAGGCTTAACAGGCTGAACAACATTATGAACTATACTGTAGGAATAATCCTTTCTTTCAATAACTTTCACCATAACAGAAGAAATCGAACCTGAAACTCACACTCTTCACTAACCACACTAACCATTAGGCTATGCCTATGCAATTTTTTTACTTTTCTTGTCTTAAAGTTATTTATCAATCACATTTTATTTCAGTTTAATAACTCAATCCTGAAAATTTTTAGTCCTTGAAATTATTCACTTTTTTTCAAAAATATTAAAATTAAACCTCTGATCTGCTGTACTACAAAATATAATCATAAATTTTATATGTAGTGTTAGTTGATCCGTAATATTTTTTGCTTTTCTTCAATTTTAATTCTTAATAATATACATAAAAAAATATCACTATACAACAACACATAATTTAAAATAACCAAAATATACATTGAAGAATTGTATTTTAACATACAGCTATTACTTTTTTCTTTAGCGCATGATCTTGCTTTGAATCATTAAACTCTCAAACTACATAAAACAGGGTACAGAAACTACTTGCAAAATTTTTCAAGCATCGGTGGAGGGATTGGTAGCCTGTCGTCTAGCAGTGTTACTTGGAGAACGATCAACAGGGTCAGAGTCAGCAATCTTGCCTCGTTCAAGTGGAGTGCCATGCTTGTACCTCACCCTTAGGCTTTCATCTTCTGATAGCTTTGCTCGTGCAGTCCGATACTTGACATCATCCTTATTTTTTGTCATTTTCTGCACGATCTGCATTGATTGGCTTCAACTTTCAACTATTAGTCTTCTAGTTATAGGTTTCATGGATCATGATGTGGCGACTTCTGAGAGTTTGAGATTGGTGAGTGACAAATACCTCTTAACAGTGGTACATGTCCTCTTTTTCTCTTTTATCCATTTGCACGGATGCTTGTTCAGGCCTTAAATGTACACATGTGGTGGTGGGAATGTAATTTTCCATAAATCATTTCGTTTTTGTAGACTTTTTCAAGTAAAGTTTGGTATTTCTTCTCATCCTAACGATAGAGCTATTGAATAACGTAAAAAATTAAAACATTTCTTTTCTTTTAGTATGTCTTTATGACTGTGAATGGCGTTTAGTGAGATACATATGATCCATTAGGATGGATAAATAAATTCGAAAATTCAATTCGAATGTGAGAATTAATTCAAAAATTAAAAAATAATTAATTTGATTGGATCGAATTAAGATCATAATTTTTAAAATTTTTAAATTTTTAAATTTTTAAATCGAGTTAGAATATTAAATCTTAAAATCAGTTAGAAATCTTATATATATATATATATATATATATAT
>CATIWR010586673.1:0-30293 GCA_949677035.1 Omphalea diandra
TGTTTTTTTTAAATGATGATTTTAAAATTTTCTTCAATTCTATGATTGTATCTTTTTTCTATGATAAAATTTTCTTATCCATGATTGTATCTTTTTTCTTTTTTAATGCATTTATTTAATTTATTTTGAACAATTATACAATCATATTTAACATAATTTCAAATATATACATTAATATTAGGCAAAATTTTTTATTCATTTTCAAATGTATCAATTTCAAGTTGTTATCATTTGAATTACTTCACATAAAATAAATACTAACTTGAGGCAAAGTTTTTAATTTGTAGTAAAAATAACATGTTTTAATTTTCTGTAAAATAAGTGAAAACTATCAACAATAGATGCAAAGGGAAATGCATTTATTAAAATTTGAAATTTAATATTATAAATTTTAGCCTCGCCCAGAATTCAATCCTGGGTCTGCCTCTAAAGTATAGATAGCAAGCAAGAAGTAACTAAACCTAATGACTCAATTTAACTGCAGTAAATAAAAGGGCAACAGAAGCATACCTCTCGAAATAATTTAGAGTTTTAAACTGTCTAGATGATTCATAATGGTAATCAAACTCAAAAATTGGGAATCTGCAAAACAGTGGCAAGAAGTCAAAAAAAAAAAAAAAGACAATTCCACTACATAATCACTCCACCAAGCACAAGAAGCAGCAGCAGCAACAACTATAATAATAACACTAATAATAGTAAGAATGTGTTTCAATTTTCAGCACTTTCCACATGGCTCATGAGATTATTAGAGCTAAAGATTACAAAACGAAGCTGAAAACCCTAATTTGTCAGTCAAACTTCCACCAGATTGTTTGTATCTTATAAGTAAATATCGGTGAAAAGAATCTAAAGAGATAAAATGGCAATTGCTTACATAAACGGACGAGCAGCGACGACGTTCTGCGTTAGCATTTTTTCTATGGCTGTAGGAACTGTGGAACTATTGCAACAATATCTAATTATATACCGTTGCGCTTTCAGTATCCATGGACAGGTGAGACAGCAGCAGACAGTTACAGACGCCAATCTTCAACTTGCGCCCTTCATTTTGCTTATTTTTCACTTCCGCCCGCATTGTCTGTTTTAATTACTCTTCACTGTCCACAGGTGAGGATGACAATGGAGAGATTATAGATATCTCTGAAATTTGCAGGAAATTATTTAATTGTCTTATAATACTTGAAAAATAGTGTTTCATTTATACACAAATATGTGAAATCTATTTATATATAAAGTATAGATATATTTATAAAGAAGAAATATTATGTTTCAAAATTATACAATCTACTGAAGATTATTAAGCAGAAGTTGATATTTGCACAAGTGGTAACTTTTCTCAAATGTTTCCTGCTTAAATGACTTTTCATTAAGATATTAAATATTATTTAAACATATATTTTAAAAATTTTTATTTTTTTAATATAATTTCTTAAAAAATATAAACAATAATTCACTTAATTTTTTCATACAACCTTAAAAAATACAAATCAATTTAATTAATTTTTCTACACAAAAATACATAATCAATTTAATTAATTTTTTTACGCAATCATTTAATTTTTTTCATAAATCTTGAAAATATGCTATCACTTAATTTTTATAAATTTATCTATTTTTAGTTGTTGTTAATTTTTTTTTATTTATGTCAACTTTTTATTTAACTCACTAAAATTTAACTAATTATAGTTATTTTTTATTTATGAGTTTAAACTAATTATAACACTAAATATTTATTTGATATGAATATTTTTTTATGAATATTATTGATTTAAATCACATATTAAGTGAATCTGTTATTGTAATCATGCAATGCACAAGATAAACTAGTTATTATATAATTTGCCGAAATTTACACTATCGAAATTGGATTAAATTTATTATCTATTTTCAATTAAAATTTGTTATTTATTATCTAGACCTATCGTATTGCCTATTAGCATTATCCAGTTATTATTCGATCTAATTAAATTTATTTTAATTTTATGTTTTAATTAAATTTTATATAAAAATGATTTTATAAAGTAATAATTATTAGCTTATATAATAGTTTAGTTTTCTTATTTTTATAATATAATACTATAAAATATTATTATATTAAATAGTTATTTTTGCATTAATTAATCATATAAACGAGTTGGGATACCCTTAAGTATTAAATTTATATTCATATTCTATTTGAATTTTAATAGGTAATTATTTTTTAAATTTTCATCCATCACAAATTCGTTTATAAATATTTAAATCTTATATAATCGAATAAGGTAAGAAATTCTGAAAAAATACTGCCTATTGTGTTCTATACATACTTGGATGGAAAAGCATGTCCAATTATGAACAGATACAGAAAAATAACAAACCTATTACACAACTGCTAATGTACGTAAGAGTTAAATTATACCTATTCCCTTTTAATTCGCGCCTATTCAGTTACGTTCTATTTTCACATACAATCTGCTAATATTTGTTCATCAAACGGCAAGGAATTAATTGCTACTGAAGAGGAGGAAAGTTCACGTCAGCGAGGCCTAATGGTGGGAAAGACTTCGCTAGCAAGATCACTCCCAAGGAAATCAGTGGACATAGAAGTTTTCCTGCTATTATAGAGAGAGCTTATCCTCCCCTCAGAAGGGGAGGCCTCAGACTCAGGTGGAACAATGATCTCAGATTTGGGTAACATTGAAGATATATTCTGTAATTCTCGGACTACCTGTAGCATTGATGGTCGTTTGTCTGTCTCGTCATGACAACAGTTGAGGGCCAACGTCATGAATTTCATGACACATTCAGAAGGGCATGCACCCATGCTTTCATCGATGACAGAGAACAGCATTCCGGAGCGACATGCTGCATGAACCAGACTATGAAATAACAATTTGGTAATGCAACTTGACTATGAAATTCATGCCCAACATATCTCATGCTTGCATCAAATCAAAGGTCATTGAACTTTCTCTAATGTTGTTTAGAAAAAGGATGCTTTCACAAATAGGATGTTATGAAAATAACTTCATATTCTTCTTATCCATAGGAATTTTATAGATTTAAATTTAGTTTGATGTCTGAACATCCTGCTAGAACTAAGAATACATGCTTTAAATAAATGATTCAATAGTCATATCCAATTTTTATATTTGCATTTTCAGAGTAAAACATGATAAAAGCTGTTAATTGAGTATAGTATGAGAAAAGTTATGTACCTCTCGAACAATATGCTTTCCATTAGAAATAGGTCGCATTCCTGTCAGGCGTTCTAGAAATACAACTCCAAGGCTATAAACGTTACTGTTCTCTGTTAACTTGTGAGTCAGAAAGTGTTCTGGATCAAGGTATCCCTAAATAGTGGCAATTAGTAATTTGAGGTCAGCGACAGTAAAGAACAGAAGAAGCAGACAAACATGATTGCTGCCCTGAAATTCTAGCCATCCTATGAAAACCATCAGAAATTTTCATGCAAACATTACAAGGATAAGTATCAATTACTCACGGTAATACAAACTCTATCAAGGTAAGAATGTATGGAAAAATTCCATACAAAAATGGTTGCACGTAATTAAGCAAACCATTGGTGAAGGAGTTGATGGTGAATTATGCAAATTTCATTAAGCTTTCAAATTGATTTTGGTCATTTATGATTATAATGTAGCAATTCCTAATGACAGTTGTTAGATTATACCAATCAACTTTAAGACAACCCAAGATACAGGACGATAGGGAACATAATATTTATGATCACTCTACTGAAAACCTTAAATTAGAAGGCTTAGAAAATATTTTTTGTCTAATGCAAAATTGAATGTGTGAAAGACTACAAAGTGAGAAGCAACTTCAAATTCTATAACTCTGCATAGTATATTATCATGTTGAAAACTTACTAGCGTGCCTTTCACAATTGTAGATATATGAGTTGCAACGTCTTCACCATCTTTTAGAGTTGCCAGCATTAAGATTCCAAAGTCAGAAACTTTTGTCGTAAACTTTGAGTCCAATAATATGTTGTTGCTTGAGTGAGAGAGTTCTCCTTCTAAAAGTGTTATAATCTTGTGTTCAAAAACTCAGTGTTGAAAAACCTTTTGAAAGTATCTCTTGTGAAAGATTTAAGGTTGTACATGTAAACTATTTTGAGTTAAGGTTTAAGTAGTACTTGTAAACTACTTGTAAAGGGTTGATAATGCCTAAAAATCTATCATCTATAAAGGCTTGGTAGTGCATTGAAACTTACCTTTGCAAAGGTTGTTGATAACACCTTAAGTTATCTAAATGGTGAAGTCTCTAGTGGGAATACTAGAGGAGATGACGTAGGCAAGTTGTGTCGAACCTCTATAATTCATGCGTATTGATTCTTCATTCATTTTTGTATTTAGTTTCAATTTCTAAATTTATCTTTTTCCTATTCAACTCCACCCCCCTCTAGGGCACTAAGGGACAATGATTGATATTAGAGCTAGTCACTTAATCATAGTTTAACTACATAGAGCAAAGATCATCGCAATTCATAACGAATCACAATTCATTCACAAGCCTCCATTCTTCAAGGAAGATGATTATGAATATTGGAAGAATCATATAGAGATCTTGCTTAATAGTGAAACTATTGACTTATGGGACATTGTTGAGGAAGGAAAAGAAGTTCCAATAAAACTAGTTTGAGAAGTTCTTGTACCAAAATCCAAGGTGGGTGGACTGCAGAAGAAATGAAGGCAAACTTGAAAAATAGAAGAACAATGCATGTTCTTTTCTATGCAATTTACAAGTCTTAATATGTTAAGCTACAAATGTGTACATCAGCCAAAAAGATATGGGACACATTATAGACTCAACATGAAGGAACCAGTGAAGCAAAAAAAAACAAAATTCAAATGCATACGTATAAATATGAAACATTTGTATACATTCCTAGTGAGACTATCACTAAGATGTATAATAGGTGTATAGACATTATGGGTACTATCAACAACATGGGAAAGTCATATGCAAATGAGGACATGGTAGCAAAAATTATGAGAACACTTCCCAAAGATACATGGGAAGCTAAGAAGACAACTATAAAGGAAGCAAACAAACTAGAAGCCCTATCACTTGATGAGCTTATGAGAAAGTTATTAGCTAATGAAATCATTTTTGAGAAGCCTACTACAAACATAAGAATGAGAAAGAAAGATTTGGCACTGAAAGCCAAAGATGTACATTTTGAAACTCCTTCTACTTTTTATTTACTAATGTCTTCCTCTTCTAGTGAAAATAGAGATAGTAGTGAAGATGAACATTTTACCTTCATCACCAACCAAGTAAAGCAATTCCTTTCAAATAGAAAGGGAAGAATGGCAAGAAGCTACAAGAAGAGAAACACTAAAAGCCTACTCATCTGCTACAGGTGCAATGAGAAAGGGCATATAAAATTAGATTATCCTAAAGATCAAGAAAAATAAGCTCCTTTCTAGGAAATACACCTCCAAAAAAGGAAAGGAAGTGTACAAAGCCACTTGGGATGACACTAGTGATTCTGAACCTGATGAAGATGAGAAAAGAAAGAAACTTGCCAACCTTTGTCTCATGGCAACTGAGGAACAGTCAAATGAATCCTCAAGTGCACACATATCCAACAGTGACAGTGATAGTGATAAAAATGTAAATCCTTTTGACTCCTACTCTAGAAATAAGTTGTACTCTATAATTGCCAAACTCACTATGAGCATTGAGACTCTCAAGTCAAGTATCTCCTTTCTTCAAAACAAATCTTTAAAAGAATGTACTAAGGGTCAAGAAACTCTAGCTAAGGAGGTAGAGTCTCTCATAACTAAAAACCTTAAGCTAAAGGAAATTCTCAGCAAGTTCATTAAAGGAAAGGAGAAGTTAAACTTCATCCTTAAGGCTCAAAGAAGCCCATCCATCAAATATGGATTAGGCTACAATGCCACTACTTCAATTGCTTCCTCCATTTCTTAAATAGTCTTTGTTATTGCTAAAGAGAATAGTGTTTCTAACCCCATTAGGACACTAAAGATTTTTAAAAAGGAAAATGCTAAGAATAATGGTACAAGAAGAAAGTCTCAACACAATCACACATAATCGAAGAATACTTCTGCTAGAGCAAATTATACTTACATGTATCATTCTTATAAGCTTAAAAGGCAAAGTGTGCAAAGGCATAAAACTTGGCACAATTATAGGTATACATACGCATAACACAAGAGAGTTCCTTACATGAAATGCACTCCTAAACACACTGCTTAAAGAAGCTACAAGTCTAAGAGACACTATATACATGTTCCACCTAAAAGTAAAATACCAACCCACTTTGATGGTGATTGTTTTTATTGTGGTATATATGGCCACATTGCTTATCATTGTCAATCTAAAAGGCATGATGAGCAGTTGGCAAGAGCTAACCCCCTAGGACCCAAGAAGGTTTAAGTATCTAAAATATAACTTTCATTGTTTTGCAGATATGCTTGAAATCTCAGGTTAGAGAGCAAGAGTGGTATTTTGACAGTGGATGCTCAAAGCAAATGAGGAGAAAGAAAGTTCTTCTCACATTTGAAAAAGATCAAAGGTCTTGAAAATATGTCTTTTGGAGACAATGGCAAAGCCAAAATTATTGGCATAGGTAAAATTGGTAAGGATAATGACTCTTTTATCCTTAATAAAGTATTGATTCTTGATGGACTCAAGCATAGCTTGCTAAATGTAAGTCAGTTGTGTGACAAGGGACTTAGAGTCATGTTTAAGCCACAGGCATGCTATGTATTAAGGATGAGAGACAACAAAATTTTGTTTATTGGTAGAAGAGTTAATAATATTTATGTCATTGATTTAAACTCTTTTGCTAACCATAATGCAAAGTGTTTAGTTTCAGTAGTTGATGAAGGAAAAACCTAACATAGAAGGCTAAGACATTCTAGCATAGAACTCCACATAAAGTTAAAAAGAAAAGACTTAGTTGAGGGTCTACCAAAAATCAAGTTTACAAAAAAATGAGTTTGTGAAGCATGTCAAAGAGGTAAACAAATTAAATCCTCCTTCAACGCCAAGAACAAGGTAAATTCTAGTAGACCATTGTAGTTACTTCACATGGATCTTTTTGGCCCCACTAGGTTAGCTAGTTCAGGAGGCATGCATTATGCATTTGTCATTATAGATGATTATTCTAGATATACTTGGGTGTTGTTCCTCCCACATAAGGATTTTTGTTTTGATGCTTTTAAAACCTTTTCCAAGAGAATTCAAAACCAAAAGGATTTGAAAATCTCTTCTATTAAGAGTGACCATAGAGATGAGTTTGAGAATGCTAGGTTTCATAGTCTCTATGATGAGTATGGTATCTCACACAATTTCTTAACTCTTAGAACTCTACAACAAAATGGTGTGGTGAAAAAAAATAAAACTCTTCAAGAATAGAAGAAGATGTTGATGATCTTGCAAGTCCCATGAGTGAGTTAAACATTGGAGAAGAAGAAAAGAATATGGATAAGCTATAAGATATGAGAAATGAAAGAAATGAACATCCATCTCCTTCATCTCCTAGTGAAGAGCAAATTTATTTAGAAAGGGACTGGATTTATAAGAAAGACCACCCAAGAGATCTTATTATTTGTGATCCATCAATCCTGTATCAACCATATCATCTTTTAGAAATGCATGTACCAATCTTGCTTGTGTATCCCTTATTGAGCCTAAGACCATAAATGAGGCCATTAGAGATGAACATTAGGTTCTTGCTATGCAAGAAGAACTCAATCAATTTGAATGAAACAAAGTATGGAACTTAGTTCCTATACCTCATAACCATTCGGTTATTGGAACTAAATGGGTCTATAGAAATAAACTTGATGAGCTTAGAGTCATTATAAAGAACAAGGCTTGGTTAGTAGCTAAAGGCTATAACCAAGAAGAAGGCATTGACTTTGATGAAACTTTTGCACCTATAGTTAGTCTTGAAGCCATTAGAATTCTCCTTGCATTTGCATCTCACATGAACTTCAAGTTGTACCAAATAGATGTCAAAAGTGCATTCCTAAATGGTTACATTGAAAAAGAAGTTTTTATTGAACGACCTCCTAGATTTGAAAGTCATTGCTTTCCTAATCATGTGTATAAGCTTACTAAAGCCTTATATGGCCTAAAAGTAAGCTCTAAGAGCTTAGTATGAGAGACCAAGCAACTTTCTTGTAAAGAAAGGTTTTACTAAAGGATTAGTAGATACAACTCTCTTTTCTAAAAAAAAAATAATAGGGACATATTATTGGTGCAAATATATGTAGATTATATCATAGTTGTCGCCGTTAATGTTTGCTTGTGTGAAGATTTATCTAAAGTAATAAAGAGTGAATTTAAGATAAACATGATGGGAGAACTTAAATTCTTCCTTAGATTACAAATCAAACACGAAAAAGAAGGGATCTTCATCAACCAAGTCTAATATACAAAGGAGATAATTAAAAGATTTGACATGGATAATAATAAACCTTGCAAAACACTAATAAGGACTAACATCAAACTAGATATAGATGAACATGGTAAGAATGTGGACTAAAAGTTGTATAGAGGTATGATTGGCAGTCTACTCTATCTCGCAGCCTCTAAACTTGACATTATGTTTAATGTTTACTTATGTGTTAGGTATCAATCTAATCCTAAGGAATCACACTAGCATGTTGTATAACACATACTAAAATATCTTATTGGTACTCCCAACTTAGGATTATGGTATCCTAAGAGTTTTTCATTTGAATTAAATACATTTTAATGTTGATTTTACCAAGTGTACCTTAGATAGAAAGAGCACTTCACGCACATTTTAATTACTTAGTCAATGCTTAGTGTCTTAGAGTAATAAAAAGTAAAACTTAGTTGCTTTATCAACTATTGAAATTAAATATATGGCAGTTGGCTTATTTTGTGGCTAAATCTTATGGATGAAATAACAACTTTTTCATTATAAAGTTATTGTAAAGCAAGTTATTAAGTGTGACAATACTAGTGTCATAAACTTGTCTAAAAGTCCCATTTAGCATTTTAGAAGCAAGCATATGGTCATAAGACATCATTTTATTAGGGATCATATGAACAATGTCAACATTGTGTTAGAATTTATTGATACTAACTATCAATTGGCAGATATTTTCACTAAACTTCTTTATGATGAAAAAATGCAATTCATCAAAAGGGAACTTGGTATGATAAGCAACAATACCTTGTGATAGCATCAAATAAGTTCATCTCCTTCTCAATTTACTTATGATTGTTGTTGCATATGTTGTTATTTGATCACTATTCTTTTAGATTCAATGACTAAAAGTTTTAATTGTGAATGATTATGATTAACCTATCCAAATTTTAGTTGAATTCATGATCATTTCAGTGAATTTGATTGATAATATCTATCAACTAAGTCTTAAAGTTTTTTTAAAATGATTATTTCATTGAAAAATTAGTTTTAACTGAGTTGTTAACTAAGGAACATGTTCAATGCTTATTTCGATGTTTCCCATAACCATTGAATTACATGTGAATTCTCTAATTTGAATATGTTGGATTCTGTCATTGTTGCGAACCACCAATGATCATTGGCATCATTTTCAATGGTCATTGCGAATATGCCACCATCGTTAGATGAGCAATTTGGAAAACCAAGTTAACGGTCATGTCTAACAACCATTATCATTATCGATGAGGTCATTAACCACCTCTAACGGTCATATTTAAAAAAAAAAAAAAAAGATGCATTAAACTGATATATAAACCTAGTTGTAGTCATTTTTGGTATCTACACTTGCTTTATATCTTCTCTTTCAAATCTATGTTGCATAATCTTTTACACAATCACTTTTATCATGGCACCCAAAATTGATTCCTCCAAAAGATTCAAACAAGCCTCAAGGAAGAACCCATAGCCATCCTCTTCTAGATCTAGCTCAGAAATCGAGAAAAACCTAGCTTCTCTTTGGACTTAAAGAAAAAAAGAGCTTCAAAACCATCAACAACTCAACCACAAATAAAGAAAATGAAAATCTTCTCTGAATCTAAAGGAAAAGGCAAAGTGGTACAGTAAGGTGAAGCAAAGCATGCAACCAAATCAGTTTCAAAAAATGCAGTTGTTGCCTTGGTCCATCAGTTAATCTCAAAAAAGATAAAGAAAAGGATATGGCATAGAAATTGGTAAAATGACAACTATGTGGTGGAAAATTCTTAGAATGGAATGACTTATGGAGATATCACTTAATAGAATAAGTGGAAGAGTTCATGACAGGAATTAGTTAGAAACTTTTTTACCACATCAAGAAGCCTGCATATATGGAGTTAATAGTTGAATTTCTAACAACTCTAGAAGTTCTTGGCAATGATTGTGATGTGTAAGTTGAACCAGGCATTGTTAAATTCAAATTATTTGAAAAAAAGTACAAGGTTCGCTTAAACAATATAACAATATGCTTTGATGTAGCAAACACTAGCTTGATTAAACCTCATTCATCCTTCAAGATTAACATCATTGATTTTTAGAAATCCATAATAGATGGGACTACCAACTATAACAGCAACAACAATAAAGCCTCCAAGATCAAAAGTTATGCTTTAAGAATTGCCCATTGTTTCATAGCATGGAACATAAATGGCAGGGGTCAATCAAATGGAAATTGCACCTTGATGGATCTCTTTTATTTATGGTGTATGAAGAGCAAACAAAGGGTGAACACACCATGGCTACTGTTTCAAAGATTGGATAGCTAATTAGACAAGTCTAATGCTTTTGTTATGGCCTACTGCATTACAAAGCTATCAAAGTTTGCAAAGGCTATACCTTCCACTGAAGAAGAGCTAGAAGATCTTGATATAATATTGGAGAAGTTGCCTGCAAATGAGTCAATAGGTGAAAAGATGCTACTAAGCATGGCAATTTTGCGAAGGATGGACAATGGAATAATAAAGTCAATGGCTAACGAAGGAGTTGCTCATCAAGATGAAGAAGACACAAAAAAACCTTGAGGAAGTTGTTAGGGCAGGAGTTGAGGCTGCAAATGGAATTGGGACTAGTGAGCCTGTTCCATCATTATCCATCTTTGAGAAGAAAGTCCTTGAACAACTGGAATAACCCATAGTTGCTATTAGAAGAGTTGAAGCATTCTCTACTACTCTCCATCAAAATGCGTACAAGATCAAAAATTAGTTGAAGGATATAAATTAGACTTTTGATTAGATTATTGAAATGTTACATCTGCAACCAAGAAGTCCACTTGATCAAGATCAGCTTATTATGTAACCTAAAAAACACCAAGAGGATACCCTCCCTAAGGAGTCAACAGAATCAGTAGAGCCCAAAGAGACAGCAACACTAGTAGAACCCAAAGAACCAATCCCCTCTCATGATCTATCTGCATGATTTTAAATTTTTTTTGCTAACTATAGTTGAAGATGCACAACATGTCTTAATTCACTTTTAAAACGAATAGTTATGTGTTTCTTCTACTTCTTAATTTTCTTCTTTTTTGCAAATTCATGTGCATGTTTCTTTCTTCTTCTTCTTTTCCCCTTTTTGATAATGCCAAAGAAGGAGAGGATATTTATTGCCAAAAGGAGAAAAATGAAGGAGAATAGACTAAGAGGGAGAACTCAATATAAAAGGGAAACATGATGATATAATGAGAAACCTTGATAGGTCAAGGGAGAGCTAATGGTATCAAAACTATCTTTTAAAGTTTTAAGACTTAACTTGTACTTGTACTATTATCCTTATTGCCTTTGAGAAATTGTTTGTCATCATCAAAAAGGGGGAGAATGTTGAACTTTCTAGGTTTCAAGTTCTTTTTTTTATGATCATAAACAAGTCTTAGGAGTAACCTTTACCCAAGTTATTTATGTTAAATCTTACAGGTAAATTTATTCATTAAACCGTGATGATTAGAGAAGAGTTTATTGCTAGCACACTTGAGTTGAAGGATTTAAGGTCGAAAAACTCTAAGTGTTAAAGAGTGGAAGTCATAGCAAACTCAGTTTAACGGTCCAAGAGGCATTACTTCCTTTCAACAGGTATTGAAAAAGTGCTCTAGTTTGAGCCACGTTCTTTGAACCTCGTAACAGGCATTTTTTCGTAACTAGCGTTGGAAAAATGCTCTAGTTTATTTTGCACCTTTTGGACCTCCCAACAGGGTACATTTAATAAAATAATAGGCACGGAGATGTGTCCAATGGGCGTGTTCAGATTTTTAATAGGAGTTGAATCACTTTGAAAATTTTGAAAAAGTAGAGCATGAAGCTCACACTCTCTGGAAATCAACAAAAAGCATTGATCATACTCCAATGAGCATTGAGCTTAAAATCAACAACCGTAGCATATGTTCAGCAATCATTAAAGAAAAAGTGGAATGAATAAGTAAAAAAAGGGGAAAGAATGAGCCTCTAGCCACCAACCTTTAACAGCTAGTTTCAATGGGCGTGTCAAGTAGGACCTACTACCGTTGAAGTTAAATATTAACTATCAACCACCTATCTAAATGAAATCAACAAGGGTGAATTGTTTAGCAATGGGTGTTGATTACAGTTGTAATGTGAAGTGACAACACTTTTTTTTTCTAACGGTTAGTTTTTTGTTTCAACATATAAAAAGAACTATTCTCAATAGAAAAATATAGTGAACTATTCTATTAAACGAGGAATCTATTGTGAAAGCAATTCTAAATCAAAAATGTCGTTATATTGTGATTGAAAAATGATCTAGCATTCAAAAGAGACTCACTGATCAAGCTTCTGAGAGAACTACAAAGAGTTATCTCCAAAACAAAATTTGAAGGACAAGTTTCCCCAGAACCCACTTTACATTCTCGCCCACATCAAGCATATCTTGTCATATACATTGATTACCCATTCTTGCATGAGTGAAAGAGTTCTCCTTCTAAAAGTGTTATAATCTTATGTTAGGAAACTCGATGTTAATAAACCTTTTGAAAGTATCTCTCATGAAAGGTTTAAGGTAGTATCTGTAAACTACTTTGGGTTAGTAGTACTTGTAAACTATTTGTAAAGGTTGATAGTGCCTAAAAATCTGTCATCTATAAAAGCTTGATAGTGCCTAGAAGCTTAACTTTGTAAAGGTTGTTGATAGAACCTTAAGTTATCTAAATAATGCAGTCTCAAATGGGAATACTAAAGGAGAGGACGTATGCAAGTTATGTCAATCCTCTGTACAATCGTGTATGTTGATTCTTCATTCATTTATGTATTTAGTTTTAATTTCTAAATTTTTCTTTGCCTTATTCAACCGTCTGTCCCCTTTCTAGGGCATCAAGGACAATAATATATACTTAAATATTTTCATCAAAATGAGATGTATATTCTTAAAAAGTAACAAATTGATGTTCAAAAATAAATCCTTTTTTCGTAGATCAATATACAATCTTCTATACGTAAATGACAATAGAGCTAGATGGGAGTGAAGTAACATCTTTCATCTTCACCTCGCCCCTTTAATAGGGGAAATCCCCTCCCCACCCTACCCCCACCCCCCCCCCCCTCTTTTCTTCTATTTTAAATTATTTTGAAATCAATAAATTATAAACTATAAAACAAAAATATTTTACACTATACATGTTATTCCTTGATTATTAAATGAAAAAAGGCTTGAATTATTATGGCTTCTTGTGTTGAAATGTTTTTTTTAATTCTGATTTTCATGCATTTAAAAAAAATTCTAATCTATGATTTATTCTATATTTATGTCAAATAAATATTATTTATGTGATGTTGCATTTATAAATATTAGTGAATTTACAACTTCCATCCAATTATAATATAAGATATTGACTATTTGATTCTTAAAATTGTAGTGATTTTAGAACAAAAAAAAGAAGTATAATAACGTACATGTAAAAATTGAGGAATATGATTGAATGATCCTTTGATGTTATAAAAGCATGATTTCCTATATGGAAGACAATAGTGCCATATCCATTTTTAATGTAATATATCGTGATATACAACTATCTTCAAAAGATAATTATTATAAATGATTTGTTTTTAATGATTTGATAAGAAGAACTTGATATTTCAAAGATCTATTAATAATACTAATTCAACCCCATTAAGCGATGTGTAATAATGCAGTTAGATCAAATATTTATGATTCCTTTGTAAGATTAAATTACAAATGAGTTGATTTATATTTAAATTTTAATTTTCAATTACATTTTTAAATTTTGTAATATTTTTCATCATGAATTTTTATCTTTTTAATATTATAATATTTCTTTATGATATTTAGAGTTATTTTAATTTTAATCTAATACATATTAATTTTTCTCATTTTTTAATTTAGAACTGTATTAGCATTTATTTTTTAATGCCTTAATAATTTTAAAATATTTTTAAAATGGTCACTTAATAATTAACAATTGCATGTGCTTTGTTACAATTATCAAACATGTTGATTAGATTCAATTATTTTTTTTGAAAACTTTAATAATTTATTATCAATTCATATCAAATAATTATTCTCTCCATTTTATATTGTCTAACGTTTTTTATTTTTCATTGGAATTAAGAAATTATTAATTAAGGTACATTATATGAATAAAATGACTAAATTACCCATTTTCTAAAAATATTCAAATAAATGTATTAGTTATCTCTTAATAATGATAAGGATAGATTTAAAAAGATTAAAATCTTATTGGTATTTTAAAGAGAGATATTTTAAAAAAAAATCTTTCAAAAAATATCAGTTAATATAAAACAAAGAAGTATATAAATAAAAAAAAATATTCAGCATTTAATTCATTTAACATTTTTTATCAAAAAAATCATTTAACATTTAAAATTTTATTTTTAAATTTTTAATGTTTAATTTTCAATTTTACCAGCGTCATATAAAACTACCCATAGAAAAATAAATGAACTTTGACTATTGTTTTCCGATAAATTACAGTTACACGTACAGCCTCAATTTTCTTTTTCTTAGTTTACTACAAAATACTCTCCGTTTCAAAAAAAAAATGTTCACTTTTTTTCAAAAATAGTTTAAAATATATATCTATTTCCATTAAATTAAAAATATTTATAACAAATTTTTTAATTTACTTGTATTAATTATTAAATAGATAAATTATATTTATTTTATCAGTAAATATAATTTAAGAATATAAATAAAAAATATAATATAAAGTATAAGTTTAAAATATTAAATAAATTTTTAAATAATATAAAAATAAAATGTGATAATTTTTTCAGGCAAAAGAATATATATCAACGAACAAAAAATAAAATATTTGTTAATAATAATGTTATAATTCTTCTGATCAAAGCAGACGAACCATGATTTAAATCTTCTTTGAGAAAAAAAAAAAAAAAAAAAAAAAAGGGTTCGTACTGGACAAATTCCGAGTGCGATCTCAGAATTGGCAATGTTTGTTGCTATTTCATAGTCACCTAGCAATAGATCCTCTCGTGAAATGTCCAAAGCGGCCGACAAAAGGAGACCAGGATAAAGGAGAGGATAAGGGGAGAAATACGTGCAAGAGTACGAGGACGTGACAGGAATTTAGTCCAAAAAGGATGGATTTATCGGTCAGCAAATCGAAAAAGCAAGTGAAGAATATATTGGGATTCATATTTCTTGTTCATGGATTTGATTTCATAGGGAAAAACAAACACAAAGACGCACATGTTAACTGCATTCTGAAATCACTTAACCCTATCTATTTTTGTTGTTGAGTCACAAATTTTGATTTGTCGATATTGAGCCATGAACTTTTATTTTTAATTTATTTCACTCGTTTTGAACAGCTAACTCACAGCAAATGAGTGAGTGTATACACGTTTTGTTAAATGTATGTAAAAAGAAAGTGAAGAAACTTTTTGTACTTTTTCGCTCCTTGTATTATTATTTATGCAATTAAGTCACTGTCTCTATATATTTATACGATTTAAATTTTTATTTTGACAAATTTATAAAATTTAAAAATATATTTTGAATTTAAAAAAGAGAACATTATTTTTAAAAATAAATTAATTTTCTTTTTATCAAAAAATTATTATTTGTTGATTGATTTTTTAAATGTGTTAAATATTTAAAACAATATATAAATAATGTTTTTTATCAAATAAAAGAAACATTATTTCACTTGAAAATATGAACATTATATTTATATTTTAATTTCTCACAGTATATAATAGACATTCAATCATCAAGTAACTAAATTATCAATAAAATAAATACAACTAAATATCTAATAATTTTACTATTTTTTCATTCGATCCAAATTCAATTGGATTGAAATTTTAAAAATTTTCAAATATTTTCATAATATTATCGTAATCAGATATTCAAAATAAATGATTTATAATAGAATCTAAAATTCCCGTAATATATAATATAATCTCATCAAATAAAAGAAAATAATAAAATTTTGACAAAAATATATTTATTTAAATTATAAATAACTATCTCTATTTTAAAAATTAATTCGATAGCATATTTCTTTAATGCATTGAATATAATAACATATAGTGAAAATAAATCTCTTTTAAATAATAAATAAAAAATTTGAACATGCAAGTATCCAAATACTATAAATTTTCTACTGTGTGCTTGAGTACTAGTGTTTCACTAATTGAATTTTAATGTTTTAATTTTAAAGATGACATAAAAAAAATAGTATATAAAAATATATTTAATAATAATTCTAATTTTTATCTTTGATATGTTTTTAAAAGAAAAAATAAATAGATAAAAATAAAATTATAAAAAATATATAATAACATATAAAAAATTTATTAATATTACCATAACAAGAATAATGATTTTAGATAGAGCGTATAGAGCATTTGATAATTATTATTTATATGAAGGATATATTTAATAATTAATTTATAAGTAATAATTTTATATATATTCAGATCGATGAAATTTTCAATAGATTTAAATATCAATATTCTTACTTGATTCGATTATTTAAAAATTTTAAAAGTTTCTATTTTATTTTGACTTAATTAAATCGATCAATTTTTCACATTCGAATCGATAATTTTTTATTTATTAACATTTTTTCATATTTCATTTTTTTTATTTGTCATTATCAAAATGTTTTCATATGAAAAATTCTTGGAATCTCTTCAAAAAAACAAAGAATATGCTTGAAATATGTCCTCCGTTAATACTCCTTTATTTGTCATGAGTCAGCTGTCAAATAAGGTATGAAATCAATTAAAAAAAAAAAGTTCAGGACTTAATGTCAACAAATCAAAGTTCGTGGGTCAATAGCAAACATAGATAAAGTTCATGAGTTTTAGGATGCATTTTCCCATAATGATTATACTTATTTGTGGGCATATATATTGAATTAAATATATATAATATATATAATAAAATAAAAAAATATTTTTATATTTAATAAAAAGGAAAATACCAGCAAATTTATTGAGAAAAATATAAAAATATATAAACTGGTTTATATATTTTCACTTATAAAGTTATGAAATTTTTTATTATAGAAAATTATCTTATAATTTTTATTGTTAATAAATATGAGTCAAATAGTTAATATGGTTCAAAAATATTAATGCATACTATTTATTAAATTTTTTATTTTTTGATATAGCATAGTCTGAAATTACACTTTTCAAATTAATATAAATTATGAAATTTTTTACATTACAAAAAAATTTAAAATTAGAAAAATAATATTGTGTAAATAATTTTAACATCTATTTATTTAACTAAATTTTTATTAGCATATTGATAGTGTCTTGATTGTCGAAGAGAATAATGGTCCCGCCAAATGATGAACAAACATAAGGTTGGGGCCTACATTCTTCACATTCACTCTAATGCTTAAGTTAGTAAAAAAACTTTTAGAGTTTTGAAGTTTCGAAAATTTGAAAAATGAGAGTGAATAATAGAAAATTCTAGCAAAATATATCTTAATTGTTGAGAAAATGATTATTTTATATCATTTCTCATTCCAGATCTTTCACATATATGTCAAAAATAGAATTTGTTAGATTTGTTCATATTATTTCAAAAATATGCAGAATAGTATTTATTGGTTCATCTTTATTATTCTGAAATATGAAAAAAAATATATACTGCATAACTGTCTTAAACGTTAAAGATATAACTGTTTTTTATTGGTTAAATGTTCAAATATAATTATTTTTCATCAATCGAAGCTACTCGTCTACTAGTAAAATTTCTAAACATTGTTGTCATTCGGTATACTATTTCTTGTTACAAAAATCCAATCTTAAGAAGGTATACTATTCATGTGGAAAACACGAATATGTCATGATGGTGCTCAATTAGGCGAATGTTATCACATATATTATAGAGTTTATTTTTATAAGGAAAATTTTATAATTTCATAAACATAAATATGTGAAATTATAAGATATATGTTTATATTGTCCAATTTATCAAATAATTATTTAGATATTATTATTATTATGCTATTAAACAGAAATATAACGTGATATTAGATTAAAAAAAATCAAAAGATAAAAAAGGGAAGGATAAAGAGGAAATAATGTACTTGTTGGTTTCTAATTATTGTTGCTTTATTGAGTTCCGTGCCACAACTGCCACTTCATTCCACGCCTCCCGCCCTTCGCTTCTTTTCTTACGTTCTCGTTTTCCTGAACCGTATATGCTCATAGATTTCATCCAATTAACGGAACTGCCACCTCCATTTGTTTACCTGAAGTCCAAGCAACAATTAAACTTTTTAAAAAAAAAAAAATTTTGTTTAGTCACAAAAGGTGAAGAGAAAAATATTAAAAGCACATAAGCACATATTTAGTTCATTAACAATCACCAACCAAATATTTAACTATTACCAGACAATAATATTTTAAAAATCCATCACTAGTACTAAAATTCATTGTCATAAATATAATATTAACTCTTTTTATGGTGAAATATTTTTATTTATTAAACACGGTTTGAGTATTATTGAATTAATTTAATCATCATTTTAAGTATTATTGGATTAATTAATGCACCAATGAAGATTAAATTTTTTTTTAACTATTTAAAGCGTATCTACATCAATGTAGTATATTTATAACATTAATTTTTATAAGGGCTGACTTCAAATATAAAATCCATATAATTTTTATATATTTTTATCTAAAGAATAACTTTAATCCATTCATTATTAAAATTAAAGAACAAATAATAGATTTTTTAAAAATTTTTCAAACCATGTTAGTTTAATTAATACATATAAGTAATTTTGATGTTAGACTTCATTTTAGATAAATATTTACGATTTATTAAGTTATTATTTTAAAAGATATGTAATTATGAACTTTAAATTGTTTCATATAAACTTTGTATAATTTTAATAATTAATGCATTAATCTAATGATAAAATATTTAAGAGTGAATGTTGTCATATTTGAATTTTACTAATATGAAATTCTTCAATGCTGGAAAAAAAATAAAATACTTATTTAATGATTTTGATTTTTTGTTCAAATGATGAGTTACATTTTTTAAAATGCTAATTATATTGATTATAACTAAAACAAATGTAACAAAATAATCCAATAACAAGAACACAAAAGCCAGGAAACAAATCTGAAAAAGAAGATCTTTGTGTCCCATACAGTAACGTCCAAAAGCACTAAATTTCGAAAAATCCAATCTAAATCCTGTATTAAAAAAATATAAGTACGTTAGAAAGAGAAGGCCACTTCCTTTGGTAAATCAGCGGCAATGGCAAGGCTATGTATGTAAATTGCAATAAAATACTGATATTCCCTCCATCATCACCACCATTTAACTCTTTGAGATTAGAGATTGGAGGAGAGGAGAGAAAAGAAAAGAAAGAAAGAAATTAATTATTATGGTGTCTGAGAATTCGTTTCTCTCTTCTTCTAAGCGCTCTCCTACTCCGAAGTACTGCAACTCCTTCACCACAAGGTATATTTAATCATCTTTTCTGATCATATCATGTGTGGTGCAACCTATATGCATGCGTTGAGCTTTTCTGGCTGAAGGGTTTAATTTTCATGTTTTTTTTACACATTTTTTTCATTGTAGGATGAAGATCTATCCATAATTATATTAAGGAATTTGTTTATGCATATTCTTTATTTGCATTTGATTATATTTGATGAGAATTGCTGTTGTCAGTCTTCTTGTTTTCAAATCCTGTTACTGCAATGGGGAGTGCTCAATCATCTTTTTGTTTTACTTCGTTACTAGTATCTTATTTTGTGGTGATCACTGGAAAATGAATGCTAAATTATGAAGGAAGAATTTAAAGGAGAGGAGGAAAGATACCCAGATCTTAATTTGTTGTGCTGCTGGAATCCTTTGTTAAGTTTTAGGAATGTGTGCATTGAACAATTTCAATTCTTTAATTTTACTACTGTAGACCTTGAACTTCATGTGGATACGCTTGCCTCCTGGTTTCTAATGCATGTTCTTCTTCTATGTAGAATCTTTTCAGATGTCGCTGGGGACATTACCATTGTTGTGGATGGGGAGTCTTTTCTGCTACATAAGGTACATTTGTGATGCAATTAACGTTTGTTTCAAAACGCATGTTCTCAACTATTTATGTCAATAATATTTGTCAGCTAAATCGAACTATATCCTTCAGTTTCACCTGTTGTCTCGAAGTAGGAAGGTACGGAAAATGGTTGCAGATGCTAAGGGCTCGAATATTTCTAAATTGGAGCTTCAAAACTTACCCGGTGGACCTCATGCATTTGAACTTGCCATGAAATTCTGTTATGGGATGAACTTTGAGATCACAACCGCAAATGTCGCCCATCTACGATGCGCCGCAGAATACTTGGAAATGACAGAGGATTACAAGGAAGAAAACCTTATCAAACGTACAGAGATTTATCTCAATGAGGCTGTGATTCGAAGTCTTGAAATGTCTGTGGAAGTACTATCAACTTGTGAGGTGCTGCCTCCCATAGCTGAGGAGGTAGGAATTCCAAATATGTGTATTGAAGCCATTGCCATCAATGCTTGCAAAGAGCAGTTAGTATCTGGTTTGTCTCGCCTAGATTGTGATGGTGAATCTACAGAACTTAAGAGTGGTTGTATTGAGTGGTGGGTTGAAGATCTCTCGATGCTAAAGATTGACTATTATCAAAGAGTTATTTGCGCCATGGGAAGGGCAGGTGTTCGACCAGAGAGAATTGTTGCCTCATTAATGCATTATGCTCAAACATCATTAAAGGGAATTGGTAAATATCAAATTTGGAATCAAGCAAAAATGAAACCCAGCCCTACCATGGCAGAAAATGACCAGAGTTTGATTGCGGAAACTATTGTCAGTCTTATGCCAGCAGACAAGAGCTCTTCAATTCCTCTGAGTTTTCTGTTTGGGATGTTAAGGATGGCTATTATGTTGGATACAAGCATTGCTTGTAGACTTGAGCTTGAAAGGAGAATTGCTTTTCGTTTGGAAATGGTTTTGCTCGATGATCTTCTAATTCCATCTATCAGGACAGGGGATTCATTGTTTGATGTCGATACTGTCCATAGGATATTGGTCAATTTTCTGCAGAGAGTTGGAGAAGAAGAAAATGAAGGCTGTGAATATGAATCTGAAGGCCTTGGATCTCCAGGTCATGGTTCGTTATTAAAAGTAGGAAGGCTTATTGATGCCTATCTAGCAGAAATTGCACCTGATCCATACCTGAATTTGCAGAAATTCATTGCTATGATCGAAATACTGCCTGATTATGCTCGTGTTGTTGATGATGGACTTTATAGAGCAATTGATATATATTTAAAGGTATAAATTTCTAAACCAAAGCTGCATGTTCATTCCCCTATTCAAAATTTAAGGTACCCTCATTTTCCTGTGTAGGCTCATCCAATGTTATCCGAGCATGATTGTGAGAAGCTCTGCAAGTTCATTGACTGTCAAAACTTATCACAAGAAGCATGTAATCATGCAGCACAGAATGATCGACTGCCAGTGCAAATGACTGTGAGAGTGCTTTATTTTGAGCAAATCCGTTTGAAGAACACCTTGTCTGGAAGTTCTGGAGACGTATTTCTATCGCAGAGAATAAGCAGTGGTGTACCAAGTGCAGCCATGTCTCCTCGAGATAACTATGCTTCTTTAAGAAGGGAAAATCGGGAACTTAAGCTTGAGATATCAAGAATGCGAGCGAGACTAAGTGAGCTAGAGAAGGAGCAAATGTACATGAAACAAGGGATGATTGATAAGTCAGGAAATGGAAAAACTTTCTTGACCTCACTCTCTAAAGGGATTGCAAGGATTGGTATTTTCGGCAGTCCTGCCAGGGGGAGGCAACAAAAATCCAGTCGAAAATCTCGGGGATCAGAAGGAAAACCTGGTAGGAGCAGGAGGCATTCTGTGTCCTAGCTTAGTTTTGTCCATTGCAGCCAGTAGTTCAAGGAATCACACAAGTTCTTAGGGCATATTTAATAGGATGTAGTTGACCGTAATGAAAAGTAATCAAATAAAAATTTTAATATATTTCATATTATTACGTTACATTCAATTAAAAATTTTAATATATTTCATATTATTACGTTACATTCAATTGCATTATAGCAAATATACTTATTCTTTCATAAAAATAAAAAAAAGCAAATATACTTATACTGCTCTCTTCGAAAAAAAATATACTTAATGTCACGATTACTTGACCTTATGCTCATGCTAATACACGCCATACATCTATATCTATACCATCCTAGGTTTTGCAGGAACAATCAAGTTTTGAAATTTGGGATTAGCCCTCAAGTGTTATATGAGATAGAGAGCAATTAGGGTTGCCCATCAGTCAATTTAATTCAATTTAATTTTTAACAAAATCAAATTAACTGAATGTTAAATTTATAAAAATTGAATCAAACGGAAATTTTTTATGAATTGAAATGAATCGAATTTAACTCAGTTTCATCAATTTGATTTAGTATGAATCAATTTTTTAAAAATATATTTTTTTGAAATTCTTTTAATATAAATTATATTATTTTATTATATTTATACTAACAAATTTATTATATATTAATTATATAAGTATATATAGAGTAAATTTAATTTATTTTAAGCAAAAAATTATATTTATATGATTATTTTAAAAAATTCTGCTTCATAAAAAATTTAGTTTATTTAGTTTGGTTCAAATTTAAAAAATCAAAATCAAACCAAATTAAATTAATAAAAAATTTTAAAAAAATTAAACTGAATTGATTTTTAAATTTAATGACTTCAGTCAATTGGATTTAATTTTTCGATTCAAACTGAACGGTGGACAGCCCTAGCAGCGACCATTGATGTTGGAAGGCGTCTAAGAGCTCGAAAACTAGCTTCAGAACTGCCAGAAATGGACACCATTCGATCAAGCTTGCAAAAGTTATCTTCTAAAAGGTTAAAGTAGACTTTCTATCATCTCTTTATGCCACAAGCACAAAATTGTTATATCTAATTTCTTAGGAAGTAATCTTACCAGCCATTGACCCTTGTGGTTGCAATTTCCTTTGGTTCCCATGCTACTTGTTGATAGTCAATACGGTCCACAGTTCAGTAGTGAACCATTTGATTTAGGTTGCTTAGAGGTGTAAATGAACCGAGTCAACTAGCAAACTACT
Organism: Omphalea diandra; assembly: GCA_949677035.1. Classification (NCBI taxonomy): domain Eukaryota; kingdom Viridiplantae; phylum Streptophyta; class Magnoliopsida; order Malpighiales; family Euphorbiaceae; genus Omphalea; species Omphalea diandra. Next base: position 23,585 of record CATIWR010586673.1, read on the forward strand.
CGAGATTAATCGAGTTGAGTTCAAGTTTGTGGTACTCAAGTAATCGAGCGAGTCAAATTCGAGGTTTAAAATACTCGACTTAAGAGGATCACGAACCTAATCGAGCTTATGCATATTTACAATATTACCAATCGAGTTTAATCGATACATATCAAATCAAGTTTATTCGAACATAAATTTCAATTTATAAAATTAAGAAAAATATAAATATATAAATAAACGAGTCTAATAGAGTCGAGCTCGAGCTTTCGAATATTTAATCGAGCTTGAGATCGAATTTAAAAATTAAAATTCAATCAAGTCCATTATGGCTGCTAACAAGATAAACAGTTGGCTGGACAAGAGTTTATCCGCTAGGCATGGGCCATACTCACGTGAAGACCGGGATTAGGTTTATCTAGTATTTTCTTTTCTTCCATACAATAATGTTTTATTTCTTCATATATATATATATATATATATATATATATATATATTATGCAAAGAAAAGAAAAATGGAATATTATGAACTAGTGGCAAGTATATAATCAATATCGAAAATTAATCCGATAATGGATATAACGAAATTTTTTTTAAAAAAAAAGCTACGAAATCATTCCTTAACTGTTGAAAAAGAAAATTCATTCCAATTTGATTCCTTTTTCACACATGCAGCTCATGCAAGAAGTTAATTCAGTTTTGTTTTATTATGATTTTTTTATGTATAAAAGGGAGGGCTACAGATTCATCTACGCAAAAAAAAAAAAAAAAAAAAATCTGCAAGTCAAGAAATATTTAATAAATTAGTCATAGAATATTAGACAATTCTTGATGAGGTATAATTCAATTTTGTTTTATAATGTGGCTGCAATTCCCTTTCGGTTCCCATGCTACTTGTTGCTAGTCAATATGGTCCACAGTTCAGTAGTGAACCATTTGATTTGGGCTGCTAACAAAATAAACAGTTGGCTAGAAGAGAGTTTATCCGCTAGGCATGGGCCAGACTCACGTGAAGACCGGGATTAGGTTTCTCTAGTTACTTCTTTCCTCCCGTACTATAATGTTTTCTTTCTTCAATATAAAGAAAAGAAAAATGAAATATTATGAACTAGTGGCGAGTATATAATCAATATCCAAAATTAATCCTATGATGGATATAACGAAATTTTTTTTCTAAGTAAATATACCTCAATTAAAATCTCTAATGTTGATAAACTTACACGTATCTAAATTTTTCAATGAAATAATTTGAATATTTGAAAATTAATCCTAAAAAAATTGACCCACATGCAAAGTATTTGAGGTTTGAACTATAAATATTAACATAAAAAGCCAAATCATTTTTTTTTAAAAAAAAAGCTATGAAATCATTCCTTAACTCTTGAAAAAGAAAATTCATTCCAATTTGATTTCTTTTTCACACAAGCAGTTCATGCAAAAGGTTAATTCAGTTTTGTTTTATTATGATTTTTTATATATATATAAAAGGGAGGGCTACAGATTCATCAAAAAAAAAAATCTTTAAGTCAAGAAATATTTTATAAATTAGTCATAGAATATTAGACAATTCTTGATGAGGTCTAATTCAATTTTGTTTTATTATGATTTTCTTTTCTTTTTTTTTTTTTTTTTAAGAAAAGGAGCGCTATAGGCTCAACTACTCAGAAACTTTTAGATGAAGAAATAGTTAATAAATTAACCAGAAGAATATTAAACAATTCTTGAAGAGGAGTAATAATAAGTGTGGAGTCATCTTGAGTTTACAGAAATACTCTGTTATTATATCACATAATCTGAGCCTACATATATATAGGATGTCCCATCAGAATAAAAAATTATTCAAGAACTGGATGGGGGTAGACGCACCAATCTTTTTACAATTATTAAAATTCAAGGGACAAGGTACATAGGATTTGGAAGCTTAAAAGTTCTATTGCCTGAAAACTCTCCTTGTAGATCACTCCACTGGTCGCCCACATTCCCCCATATCCTATAACCTTCTCCAACCAGTTGCTTTCTAATGTCTGACTTGTATGCCACTGCGCTCTTTCCTTTGTATGCTGCTGTCCTATAAGAAAATAATAATTAAAGGTAAACTTAGATTTTTTTTTTTTATGTCGTCATAATAATTAGATTAATGCTAGAGGGTTTTATACGCTTACCTCAGAATTAGACGTTCATACCCTATAAATCCTTGATTGCACAAATTATCAATAGTTACTCGGCCAAGAGTTTCTTGGTCTCTGCCAGTGACTAGGAAGACTTTAAACCCATTGGCTACCAAGTCATTGAACAATCTAAGCATGGTTGGAATCGCCGGACAGCCTCCCTTCAATGCCCATGCCTTGAAACTAGCTGGATCAAATGGGTCGCCCCTACAAGACACAATCATAATTAGCTAACATCAGTAGTTCAAGTTTTTTTTTTTTTCCTTCATTTCTATTACTAATCCAATTAGTTATTAACTTATGCACTCATATGAAAAGGGAGAGGTCTTTATTTTGTCTTTTCATTTATCAAATTTTAGCGAAATTATTACTGAAATAAAATCAGATAGAGCGAAAATAATATAAGTTATTCAATGAAATATAAAATATAGTCATTTGGCTAATAATTTAATGGTCGAATATTCAAAATAAATTATCCATAAGAAAAAAAGAATTTAGAAATTGAGAATTGACTAGCACATATAGATATTATAAGTACCCATATCTCTTTCCCTTATAGTAACAGACATTGGAGATGCAAGTGTCATCAACATCAAGAATCCAAGCATCCTTTCCATCACCAGACAGAACTATTCCTCTCATGTAACTCAAAATTTGCTCCATAATGAACTCAAGGTCCGTCTCATACTGCCCTCTGCTCATGTAACCTTCAATATAGTTCAAGCATTGAGCAGGGACGGTCCGCCACCCGTGCACATTGTTGCTTTCCACGGCCAGCCTCCAGCTGATGCAGTAACTATTATTATTTCCTCCCTTGCCCGATGGTGGTCGCACGTTGGCCCTATTGGAAGAAGCCTTAAGGCCGGCCGCCTTAGCCACGATTGCTAAGAAGAAAAGTATCAATAACTCATGCAAGCGCTGCGCCATTGCCTTGAACAGAACAAAATACACGTTGTTTGCGTTATATAGAATAGTATTATGAGCTAAATGGAAATGGACTCGGGAGACGAAAATTTAGACTGAATTCTAAAGAAAATATTGCAACCCAAAAAAATAATAATAATCATAATATGATGGAAGATCACAGCGGAAGACTTTTGCACTTGTACGTCTTTGTTTTCATGTGGAATTTTGAGCATTAACCAAAACACACGCGAACCAAATTAAAAAAAAAAAAAAAAGGAAGAAAATAGCTACAGTGGCACGTCACATCATCAGATAGACAAATTCTACTCACTGTATCAATGTTTAATTTTATCTCACTATATAGAGTAAATTCTATTCTAATAATATTGATTATATTTTGTTCTAAAAAAAATTATATGTTGATACCATTTAGCATGGTATGCTAAGACATAGATAAATATACTACTATGTATTTTATTTTGCTTAGCCCTAGAGATATTCTTATGAATTATTAAGACATGAAAGCAAAATTAACCAGCGATGTCAATCAATCAATATATGTGTAATTTTAATATGAAAAAATACGTCTGAAAATTTTTTCTATTTTGTCAAATAATTACTTTATTTTATTAATTTTAAAAGTATTATATTATTTTTTCAAACTTAATAAAATAAAAAATTTAAAATAAAATAATAATTTTTAATATAATATAGATTTATATTTAAAAAATTGCATTTTTAAACAGAAAAATTAAAGAAAAGAAGTTATTTCACAATTAGATTAGTAAACATTGAAAGGACAATTATATAAATTTTTTTGGAGAAAATATCAATTTTATATTAGAAGTATAATAGAAATTTAAAACCGCACTAATTGCTTGCTAATATTAAAAAAATAATAGAGGGGTCGACTCTAACGAGACAAGGACAATCATTGAACAGAGTAGGGGTATTCTGATCGTCAAGATGACAAAGATCTGAGTCACCTCTGGGACTGTGGGACAGCTTCAATTCTGTTTTCTTGTGGAAATTTCCGAGAAAAATCATTAAACCTGCTTGCACCTTCACTTACCCTAAGAAAAAATCGAAATGAAATCAATTCAATTTTTAATGTTTAGTTCGATTTGTATAAATGAATTCAATTTTTAATGTTTAGTTCGATTTGTACAAATGAGTATCAAATATAATGAATGAATCGAATTTTTTATAATTTAAAAAAATAAATAAAATTTGTTATAATAAAAAAATATAATCAAATTTTTCATAATGGAATAAATAAGATTTTTTTGTAATTTTATAATACTCTTAAAAATATTTATATCTTTCATTTGAAAGTTTTTTTTTAAAAAACAAAAATTACTATCTACTTTACTAACATGAGCGTTCCACTTATTCCATTTTTTATTTTTCCTTTTTTTTGTTCTTTTTCTATTTTTTAAACTAAATTAACAAAATGTCATTCCTTTTCTTTTTATTAACATGAGCCGTTCATTCTCTTTCTTTTTTTTTTCTCTTCTATTTATCAACGCTGATCACCGTCAGCGATAAAATTACTCCTCTCATGGATTTCAGTTACCAAAATTTATTCCGTCTCCCGCAATAAGTATCAGTCATTTTAAAAACATAATTTTTTCATAAATTTATATTAATCTATTTTGATTAGCATATATTAGCTTGTTTAGTAGAAATTTAGAATAATTTTAAAATTAATTTTGTGTAAATTTAATTTTAAGATTAATATCTTATTAATATATTTCTGTAATTAATAATTTAGAATTAATTTATTTTATTTTTAAAATTAATTTTATAATTATATTATTAACTTTTGTGCTAATGGATCATTGTGTAATTTTATATGTTATTGTTTTATTGTATTTTTTTTTTTTTTGAGAAGGAGTTGTTGATTGTTTAAAATTCTTTGGAGTTGTTGATTGTTTAAAATTCTTTGGAGCTGTTGATTGTTTAATATTCTATTGAGTTATTGATTGTATAATATTAGTCTACCAATCTAATACTATGAGTTCTTATTTAATATTTTAGTCTACCAAACTGGACAAAAAAATTAAATTAAACTAAATTTATATTTAATTTGATTTTTTATTTATATTTAATTTGATTTTTTAAATATTTCAATTTGATTAGGTTAATTTTTAAGAATATTTTAATTTATTTGATTTTATTATATTTTATTCAGTTTGAACTAAACCGGGCTGAATATTTACCCTTTTAACTTTATCCTTTCTTCACTTATTGACTCCATTTCTCTTTTTTTAAAAAAATTTTTTCCTTAATTTTTCTTTTTTATCTTTGGAAATTGTTTTTTGAAATATGGAGTCTAATATTCACTTCATTTGCCTTCCACACTTGAATTCTATAACATTAACACACTGATTTTTTTAGGCACACAGAATAATTCAAAATTGAAGCAGTAGTTATATATTATTATGTAGATAAAGTGTCAAATTCAAAATAGATATTAATTATCATAAAATCCAAAAGGATGTTTCATTATTATTATTATTATTATTATTATTATTATTATTATTATTGGCTAAAAGTTTCCAAGCAAAGAACAAGGAAGATCTCACACTCACAAAATAAAGAAAAACAATACAACTTTTTTTTAGAGCAATTGAAATTATAAATTTTAAATAGGGTTGCCTAGCTCAATTATAAAGTTTACTGATACAAGTTACTTAAAAAAAAAAAAAGAAAAGAAAAAAATATATTTCTTATTCAAAGGACTTATTAAAAAATAAAAAGAAAAGGTGAGGGGAAAAAAATCTCTTTAGATATACCGGTGGTGTAAGATCTTTGTTTTTAATATTCAGAAATATAATGTTTTGGTTCACCAATCAGCTTTAGATGCAGTGATAATTTTTAAAATTATAAAATTATTTATTTTATCATTTTATGCAATGATAAAGATTACATTCATTATTCTCAAAAAAAAAAAAAAATAACAGATTACATTCATTTTTATCTAAATTGAAAATGCTTCAACAAATTAGAGTGATAATTTCTAACCTAATTTAAAAATTCAATTTGAATTCAATTTAAAAAGAAATTTAAAATGATTTATAATTTTTAGGTCAATTTTAAATCTTATCCTAGTGTGACTTGTGAATTTACTCAAACTGATTCTATTTCAATTTGATCAACACTTCGATGTGATGATTTTGTTTAAATTATTAAAATTGTATTTAAAATTTTTTAAAAATATTATGTTTGTTTTAAAATTAAAATTATGAGTAATTCAACTCAGATTAAGAATTAAAAAATAACTCGAATTCTTTTCCATTTATTTAATCAATGATCCATTCTGATTTGAATTCATCTCAAAATAAAAGATGTGACTTGAATTTGCTCGACTACCATGTAATTCGACTCATACTAAGAATTCAGAAATAACTCGAATTCTTTTCCATTTCTTTAATCAATGATCCATTCTGATTTGAATTTATCTCAAAATAAAAGATGTGACTTGAATTTGCTCGACTACCATTTCTAAATCAAAATTTACTCTATAATATATATATATATATATATATATATATATATATATATATATATATATATATATATATAAAAACAAATAAAAATAAAAATTTTATAAAATATAAAAATTTTTTTTGTAAGATAAATATATATATCTG